>CM069131.1:187134157-187193000 GCA_035221665.1 Okamejei kenojei | reverse complement strand
GAGATCATAGAAGAGAATATATTCCTTGCATCAACTCATTTCCGAGTTTATTTTATGAATTTCATATACGTTTCTATAAGCTGGTCTCGAAGGGCCAAATATAGAAAGAGCAAACCCTTTATTTTAGTTTTCGAGATACGCCGCGGAAGCAGGCCCTTCGGCCCAACGAGTCCGCAACGCTAACACTATCCTAACACACAACTCGGACGATTTACAAGTACAGCCAAGCCAATTAACCTAGCAACACCCTTTACTCTTTGGAGTGTGGGAGGAAACCGGAGAATCCGAGAAAAACCATGCCAAGTGGCACGGAGAACGACAAACTCCGTACGATACAGCACCTGGAGTCAGGATCGGGAACCTTGTTCTCTGGCTTTGTAAGAGCATCAACTTCTTATGCCAGGCAGCGCCACCGAGCCACGCTGGTTGCTTAATGAAGCATATTGATATTGAATTGATAGATATCTTTATGACATATCTTAAAAACGAAATTTAGAACAAAAATTTTTTGTTTGCCAGTGCAGTCAATAGAACAGTAACACAATTTAACACAAATCATCCACCACGAAGTGACTTACCTCCAGGCACCTCCATCACAGTGATTGGAAGAATATAAAATGGCTTATCTCTTTGCTTCTTCTCCTGCGGGTACAGGCAGTCAAACTGCTGAGTTTCAAGGTACACCGAGGCCTTCCTAAATAACTTGAAGCCCCCCACCGGGCGATGGAAGAATCCGCGACCGATTTTAAGCCACCCGGAGCGATGAAAGGGCCCCGCGTACGGGCCGATCGCAAGCCTTACTATATGGGGCAGATGAAGCTGGCTGTGTGCTGGAATTCCCGAAAATCTGTCGCTTAGACCAGGGACCTGTGAGTATTCCCTAGATGTTGCAGTCCAACAAGGGCCCAGCGGACCAGAAACATCCGTAATGCTCCGAAAGTTCGGGGTCCACAGACCACGGACGCCACGCAACAGCCTCCAAAGTCAGCCAGCTCCACTATGCTAATGTCTTACACTAGGGCAAAGGTCACCATTCTCCACAATGCTAAATTCCAATCAAGGTTCGATACCAGGTTTGCGGGGTCGATCACTCCTCGATGATTAGGCCTCAGCGCAAACGGTAGATACGACAGGGAACAAGGTTGTCCATCTCCGTTGTGTAAGAATGAGATGAAAAACAAGATTTTGTCCCTCATCCCCCACAAATAGCACAACTATAAATAGACTATTACATACATCAACAGTTAACAATAAGACAAATAAGGGGAAAAAAAGACAGCTGGAGCTCGCAGAGGCATAAAGCTGCAGCAGGTAACACTGGCGCTACAAACAATATTCCATACCAATTTTCGATTTAAAAGCAACCAGTTTTTCAGTTGAACCTAGGCTCTTAAGATTATGTTTTTGGCTATTTACCATATTGTAGATTGTCATATGTCATACCTCAAAACTACAGTACCCAACACAGCCTGGCCCACCACTGTTGCAGCTGCATTCTAATCAGCTAGGACTCTCTCTCCAGCAGAATGCATATGCGCGGGGCAATGCAAAGGAGAGATCCGACCAGGATGTTTTAATTCTGAGTTCATCATTAATAGATAAACATGGAAACAGGCCCTTATTGGACCCTCCAATCCACGCCGACCAACGTATCACCTGCGTTTGACGTTAGTTTTACATTCTTCCACACATCATCATCCTCTCATCTACGTACAAGGAACAGTTTACAGAGGGCAATTTAAGGGTCATAGAGTTATACAGCCGGAAAACGAACCCTTTGAGGCCCCTACATGCCACACCGGCCAACAAGGCCCCATACTACACTGGTGAGTCACACCTGTCTGACGGCCTTATATTTACCTAGATAAACCCATCCCTATTCTTTAGTACGAATACCTGCACACCCTTTTTGTGAAAAATTTACTCACAGATGGTTCCCATTAAACCTTCCCCCCACAACTTAAACGTATGTCCTCGGCTTCGATTCTCCTAGCTCTGATAAAAGACTGCGCATTTTACCTGATCCTAATGCCTCTCTTTATGTGTACACCGTCTATGGCACAAAACGGCTTTTTTTTCTAACAGAGAGTTATAAGTCATGTGGAATTCTCTGCCTTCAGAGGCCGGGTAAGGATTGGTTCCCTGGATACTTTCAAGAGAGAGCTAAGATAGGGCTCTAAAGATAGCGGAGTCAGGGGAAATGGTGAAATAGGGCATTGAACAGGAACTGATTTGGGGATGATCCGGCCAAATGAATGTCGGTGGCTGGCTCAAATGGCCGAATGGCCATTACTCCTGACACCTATTTAGTCCATTTCTATTTTACTACCCCAAGCTTTATCCTCTTAAGATAGTACCTTCAAAAAGATCACCCCTCTTCCCCCTGCACTCACAAGGAATAGTGTCCCTGCCATCTCGTCCGTGATGTTGACTTAGATATGGTTTGAATTTCATATTTATGAAGAGGCTGTTGAAAACATGAGGTACACATGAGATCGAGATGGACAGGTTTAGCAATGATAAGGGACACGACATAAAAAGGTGCTGATTGTTTCAAAACTTCAGAGACTGGAGGAACATCACGTGTTGTTCCAATCATGGATGTAGGCGACTTGCGATAGATGCCTGAGAAAGCGTTAGATACTAGGGGTCGTGGGACAGTTTGTGGGTTCAGATTAACTATGGCACGTCTTATTTCGAATTGTTACAATTATTTCATGTATTTATACCTGTGTGTCATTAACCATTTTGTGCAACCAATTGAGTCCCCTATTTAAACTGATATTTATTCCTTTTTCACTTTGGTTTTTCTATCCTGTGCCCCATACTCTTGTATTTAGACATCATTCTAGTGAAACTACACGGACTTGGGGGCATTGGTTTTGTCTTTTTGGATGATTATTGTTTGCTTTCAAATGTATTGTGTAAATTCACACCCACGATGAACAGGAAGGTAAAAGGACGGCTTGCACAGTGTACGGTAAGTCCCTTTAGAGAGCGCGGGGTTGGAAGGGGGGAGGGGGGTGAAGAACGGAGAGAGCGGGGATAGAGAAGGGGATAGATGAAGGGGAGGAGGACTAGTTGAAGATACTTTTAAGAATCCAGACAACATTTTTTTAATAAAGTTGAGGCGGACATTTAACATTACCGCGGTCGGTTTTCCTTTGGTTCTGAAAACTCCAAATGAGCCAATTAAAAGCCCTGGTCACATCTGCCTAGCGACCCCACTCCACTGCAGCTAACGAGTTCTAAAAGAACCATGCGGACTCGATTTTATCCTCAAACAAACTGAGGCCACGAGATGCAGGAACTTCCCTCGAGCATGGAAGGAGAGTTCAGTGACCTTCTAGGACCCTATGACTCACGTGTAGACCATGCTGCATTTTGAGTCGAAGCGGCAACTCTTCTAAACTCCGCAAATTACTCCGCCACAGGGGGTACAAGGCCCTTAAGTGTGTGTGTGTGGTTTGTGTGTGTGGTTCGGTATATATATGCATGTGAATATAATATGGTTTTGTTTATATAATTTGTATTTTATGAGTGTGTGTATATGCGTGTTGCACGAGGGTGTGTGTTTGTTGTGTGTGTGTGTATGTATACATGTGAGTATCTATGTGATGTTGTATAAGTGTTACACATATGGGTTGTATGAATATGTGTGTATGTATAATTGTACACACACTGGACTATTTTTCTCTTATTTATTATAGTGATTAGCAGTGCACTATGTTTGCATAGCTCTTGTTGTGGCTGGTGCAAGTAAGAATTGTCATTGTTTTATCTGGACACGACAATAGGAACACTTTACTCTTGAAACTCTAATTTGACCCCTGCGTCTTCACTATGTCTTGGGTCCATAGCTCCCTCTCGATAGTTGGTTTGCAAGGCACAGTCTCTGGAGAACATTGACAGGTGACGTTGGTGTCGCGATTTTCGCTTGGGGAATGATTGCCAAGATTTGAATGCCAATGCCCTCCCTACTTTCTGAAGCAGGTGGGAAAGCTGCTGCCTTACAGCGTCATAGTTCCAGGGTTTGATTCGCTGACACGGGTACAGTCCGGCTGGGGTTTGTACGTTCTATCTACCTGTGACCTGCGTTGGTTTTTTTCTCTAAGATCTTACGGTTTCCTCGTCACACTCTGTGTCCAAAAATGTGCGGGTTTGTAGTTAATTGGCTTGATGTATATGTAGAAAAATTGTCCCTAGTTGTAATAGGTATAGTTTAATGCGGCTGGATTTGCTGGTTCATCAGTGGCCCAAGGATGTTTCTGTGCTTTGTATCGGCTTAAGCCAAATTCAGCAGAGTCTACAGTCGCGTCTTGTGCAAACTACAGATGCACCATAGTTAGTGGATATTCTTGTGTTGCATCAAGATACAAGATACCAGTGCATTTATTGTCACGTGCCAGTTGCACAGTGAAATGTGATCACCTTACTAGCATGCGTGAATAATAAAGAACACAACACACAAATAGAGGTCAACATAAAACATCCCCCACACCACACAGCAATAATCAAAAGTTTCCCACTGTTAGGGAAGTGCACCAAAAGTCCAGTCAAGGCCGTCCGGCGCCGTCCGCAGTGGTCGCCACTAAGGGGCAGCCCACCGCCCTCAGGCCACTCCCGGGATTTTGGAACTAACTCCGACGTCGGAAACGGGAGGCCGAACCTCAGCGGCTTGGACCTCCAAATCGGGTCCGCTTCCCACCAGAGTCCGCGGCTTCCCTGAAGTCTCACGCTGGCGGCCCCTCGGCAAAGGGCCCCAGGGACTTTTTTACGCCGCGATGTCGGTCGAGCGCCTTGCCGCGCTGTGTGTGGGCTCCCGCGCTCCACAGCTCCTCGAATCACCGAGCTTGGTATGGGAACGGGGCTCTGCCCCGACACTACGAAAAGCTGCACAGAGGTTGGAGATGTAGCCCAGTCCATCACCCATACCAGACTTTAAAACGTCCATCTTCCCATTCACCAGCCTTCCCCTTGAAAAAATAGCCAACAGAAACCCAAAAGATCACTTTGACCCGAAAACGTCCATTGCCATTCCTCTTCTTCTCTTCACCAGCTATCCGATTTCATCTCTTCTCTCACCCCAGCTGAGAGGATAGCGGTTGGACACTTTGTTCTGCGGAAGACTGGATGCGCTAAACCAAATGGGCCACAATACTTGAGAACTATAGATCTGCATTCCTTCTTCTGGTACTCTAATCCCTTTTCCGTTCCCAGCTCCCTTGTGCGTCCTTATAGACTAGCTACCTGTTGTAGCGAGTTTTGAAAGCTGATTGTACCGCACGTGTGTAGTCTCCAGAGGATGACCCTGGAAGATAAGCCTCTTAAATAAAATTTTATGAGAGCTTCTCGGGAGTGTAGACAGAGTCAGGAATCTTGCCAAGAGTTCATGTGGGGCGCACAAGTGGCGGCAGCACAGAAGAGTTAAATACAGACCAAACCCCAAGGCCATCCTAAGCGCCAGAGACCCCACCACCCCCGGTCTCCATCCTGACGCTAAACTGTGTGCACAATTGTCTGAACGGGAGTTTTTTTACATTTGTCCCGCTCGTAACCTGTGTTGGGTTTTGTCGCGTAGAATCATTTAAGAAGGCATGTTGGACATGTAGCAGGGGGGTAGGACAGGTTTGGAGGGATCGACAGACCAATGCTGGCAGGTGGGTAAGCGAGTGCCAACTAAACTGTGGGACAATGTTGGCCTGGTGTGCTAAGTTGGGGCCCGGAAGGGCTGTTTTCCCTCACACACAGTATCACCTTATGACGTCTGCGCCGACATCTATATAATCCAACTTTTTATTTTCCGTTCTCTCCTTTCCGCTCTTCTTCCGCCCCCACATTCCAAAGTTACGAATGCTTGGTTTGATAGCGTTTATATGGCTTAATAAATAAAGTGTAAATTTCCCATATGTGGGGAGTGTAGTTTAGTGTTAAGGGTGCAGGGATCGGCAGGACAGTCACGATGGATCCGGGTGGTGGCTGAGAGGTTCCTGTTTTCCCCCATCCTCCCCCACCCCCCCATCCCCCCCCGCGCTGTATCCTCTAAACTAAACTAAGCATGCATGGACTATTCTGTTAGACTTCTGACTTATGTTTCTCTTTAGTAACTAGAAAGCTTTAGAGAGTTAATGAGAACCATTTGCCCACCCACATGGACCCACAACAAAGATCCATTCCCTTTCTTTGAATAGTGTGGGGTAAGAACTGCAGATGCTGGTTTAAATAAAAAAAAAGAATAAAAAAAAAAACAAAAAAAAAAAACTGCGATTAGTATGGAGTAAACACATCGAGGACAGTGGTAGCTCGTCTCTGAGAGAAGCGAAAAGGGTGATCGTTCCGGGTAGAGGGGTAGGCGCGTTCTTCAGGACTAATGTCAGGGAGAGGGAGAATACATAGAGAAAGGAGTAAGGTGTAAGGTGTGATAACAGGACAAAGAGGGAATTGAGATCAAGGAGAATGTTGTAGAATATATGATGAAAGCGTAGGTAAGGGCAAAACAGAGGGCTGCTAAACTGTAGTCAGAAAGGGCAGTAGGACTCGGTCGGAGAGATTGGGAAGGAGGAGGGGATACGAAACATTAGAAATCATTAGTTAAAAGAATAGGTTGCAGGTGAATAGGCCATTCGGCCCCTTCGAGCCTTGCACCGGGCATTCAATATGATCAAAGGTTGATCATCCAACTCAGTATCTTTCACCATTACCTGCCATTTTGCCCCTCCATACCCTCCTCTAGAACTCCTTTAGAGCCACACGGGCTCACATCTAACGTCCGCTCCTTATCAAATATACGGGCGCAATGAAGTGGCCTCAACTACCTTCTGTGGCTAGAGAATTCCAGAGAATCGCCTCAACACCACTCTCTGTGTTAAAAAATTTTATTTCCTCTCTATCCTCATCCGTCGGGCCCGTCGGCTTGATAAAAATGTCTCTTTTTCTCCCCTCTTAATCCAGCTTGTAAATTGTGACCTCGCTTGTTCTGGACTTTATATATCCCAACATTGGGTAACGCATCTCCCGTGTCATCCTAGGCCGGTCCAACCCTTTAAGGATTTTATAATTTCTAGTAAGATCCCCCCCCTCAATCTTCTAAATTCTTAATCTATGTCGAGATGGAGAGTAGAGAAAGCATAGGATTTCAATACCAGTATAGACTGCTCGTTAGAAAGAACTTGGGTCGCATAGTAGGGACCAATATGTTTTTCCCGTTGACTGGCCTCGTAAGGATTCTTGTCTGTGGCAAATGTACGGATGTACAACAAAGGCCACATGCAATAGTAACGTTGAACAGCCCATTGAGTGCCAAGCAGCACGTTTGCTAGATTTCAGCTGCTAGGGGTATCTGTGGTGATGCTAATGTATCTTCTTGTGCATCTACCAAGCTAATTCTGGAGACGTTGTCCCAATCGCATTGCATGAAGGACACAAATTTGCTTCATTATCCAAGGAGTTTGTAAATGGACAAATTTACTAACATTGCAATGGAGGGATTTGAAATTGCAATGAATGAACAAATGAACGATACTTTATTGTCACAAGTGATAAAGAGGAAATGAATTAGGGCCAATTCGGCCATCAAGTCTAACTTCCGCCATTCAATCATGGCTGATCCATCCTTTCCTCCTAACCGCATTTCTCCTGCCTTCTCTCCAAATAACCTCTGATATCCGTACTAATCAAGAATCTGAAAACCCATACTCGGCCTTAGAAAGAAATAACCCACTGACTTGGCCTCCACAGCCTTCAGTGGCAAAGAATTCCACAGATTCACCACGCCTCTGACTAAAGAAATTCCTCCTCATCTCCTTTCCTAAAAGGACGTCCTTTAATTCTGAGGCTATGAACCTCTGGTCCTAGACTCTCCCAATCGTGGAAAACACCTCTCCACAATACCACTCTATATCCAGGCCTTCTCACTATTACGGTAAGTTTCCATGAGGTCCCACAATGACAAGTAACTATGACAATATCATAGAGTGATATTCTTTGTTTCGTATACCCAAGGTATACAAAGAGTTCACCACCATAAAGGACTCCAACGAAGTTACAAAGTATGTCCACTTTACCCAAACGCATTTTGAACTCTGTTTAAAACACATTTAGTTTAGAGAGATAACACGTGGAAAAACTGGCCCTTATTCAGCCCACCACGGAGTCATCACGTACCATCAATTTCACAGAAAGAGCCGTGGTGCGTGGAACAAGCTGCCGGAGGAGGTATGTGTAAGGAGGAACTTGCAGGTGCTGTTTTAAAAACCGAAGATTTTAGACACAGTCTGAAGAAGAGTCTCGACTTGAAAAGACGTACTCCCTTCCATACTCTGCAGAGAATGCTGCCTGTCAACCCGCTGAGTTACTCCAGCTTTTTGTGCCGGAGGAGGTAATTGAGGTCAGTACTGCCTATCGCAAAAACGTTTAAGAAAATGTAGACAGTTCCTTAGATAGGTCAGGTTTAGAGAAAATGGGGACCAGACAGGGGAAATGACGGCATAACGCAGGCAGTTGGGTCTAGTGTAGATGACATATTGGCTGGTGTGGGCAAGTTGGTACCGAAGGGCCTATTTCCATCATTGCATCACTCGTGTGACACATGAGTTCTTTGTTTTCCTCATTTTCTCATTTCACTCCCCTACACACTGGAGGCAATATATGAGGCCGTATTTAAAAACCTAGAAATCAGCGCGTCTTTGGGATGGTGGTGGGGGAACCAGAGCACCCAGAGGAAACTCCACAACGGTCAGCACAGGAGAACATGCACACGTGGTGCATAGATATCACCCGAGTCAGGATTAAACTCTGGTCTCTGGCTCTACTTCCTTGGAAGGCTGAAGAAGTTCGGCATGTCCCCCAACAACCCTCCACCAACTTCCACAGATGCGCCATAGAAAAACATTTTATCAGGATGCATTTACAGCACGGTTTTGGGATAAAGCTCCATCCAAGACCTCAAGAAATTGCAGAGAATTGTGGATGCAGCCCAACCATCACACAAACCAAGCCTCCTGCCCTTCCATTGAAGATCAACACAAAATGCAGAGTATCTCAGCAGGTCAGGCAATATCTCTGGCGAAAATGAAACAGCCAAGTTGACGTTTTGGGTTGAGATCCCTTCTTTCTGCTGACTGGTTAGCATGCAGCAAAAGCTTTCGGGATAATAAACCTTTAAACTGTTCATTGTACTTGGAAATACAACTAAAATTAGGAGAGCTGCTCCTGATCAGTGCAACCAATATACGTCCAAATAAAGACAAAGTCCACATCCAATGCATTCAATACTTGTTTTCTGTGCACTGGGAGAATATTACACTTTAAATTTAGTAAATACTTTAAAGGATTCGCTAAAAAAAGTGGAAATATAACGAGTGGTCTATGTTTTAGTGAGTGGAATTGATGACAGCAACTCTCATGTCGATGTGGATAGCTGAGGAACTTAGAGTTCTAATGGCCCAGGGAAATAAACTGTTCTTGAGTCTGTTTTGTCCGGCTTTGAGCATGATGCACAATTGTACTGCCTCACAGTAAAGGGCAGAGGTTGAACTGTGACTGTTCATAGGATGGAGAAGGTCTTTGATTATTTTCCCCTGGCTTATTTTCACTGTACTAGTCGGAAAATGTGACAATAAACAAGAACTAAACAAAACTAGACTGGCCATCATTCAAGGTGGGTAACTTGAAGTGTAGGCCAAGTTGGAATCAATAACCCGTTAAAGATGGCTAGCCAACGCGGCACTCAAATATCGACCTGCATGGGGTCCAACCAATTACATTTAAATGGTTTCAACCAGATGAGAGCTTTCCTTGTTTCCTGTTGACTTCGCTTCATCTTTAAGTAAATTCAACATAATTCATGAAGCCGGTTTCATAAGAGGGCAACTTGTTTTTGTAAACACGCAGTTTAGGAATCACTTAGCTTCTTATGGGAAAGATATGAAATTCCTTAAGGGATTGGACAGGCTAGAGACAGAAAAAATGTTCCGGCGATGGTTCCCAGAACCAGGGTTCAGTTTAAGAATAAAGGGGTAGGTCCATTTAGGACTGAGATGAGGAAAAGAAATGTCAACCCAGGGAGGTTGTGAATCTGTGGAATTCCTCTGCCACAGAAGTCAGTGGAGGCCAATTCCACTGGATGTTAAATTGAGCTCTTTTCGTTAGATAGTTAACTAAGAGAGAGTGAGATTTAGCTCTTAGGACTAGCGGAATCAAGGGAAATGGGGAAAAGCAGGAATGGGGTACTGCTCGCCTGGATGATTGGGGGGGGGAGAAAGCCTTGATCATAATTTAATGGCAGTGCTGGCTCGAATAGCCACCCAAATAGCCCACGTCCTGCACCTACTTTCTTTTCTATTCTGTCTTTTTCTACGTTTCTATGTTTTCTATTTTCAGACTCAATACATTTTAAGATGATGATGTTTAAGATACCAGAAGAAGGGTCTTGACCCCGAAACGTCATCTATTCCTTCGCTCCATAGATGCTGCCGATTCCAGTGCACCTGCTGATTTCCTTCTTCTCCAGCATTTTTCCTACCTTTAAGATACTCCACATAATTTAACTTTCCTTAAGAATGTTCAATTTTGTTCAATGCTTCAATGATACTTCAGGTGATACTTCAATGATACTCCGAGCCAGCACCCGCCATTCAATTGATCATGGCTATCATCCCCAATCAGTACCCCCCGTTCCTGCCTTTTTCCCCATAAATCCGCTCTCCCCTGACTCCGCTATTTGTGTAAGGTATGTAAGAATTGTAGACTACACTGAGGTACATTCATCAATCGGTAAGCTCTAGGAGAATATTTTTTGCCAATCAGCCCATCAAGTCTACCCGCCATTCAATGATGGCTGATCTATCTCCCCCTCAACCCCTTTTCTCATCATAGGTCAACATATGAGTTCTAGGACACAGAGATCATAGCCTCAGAATTGAAGGATGTTCTTCGCTTGTGGATAATGTTAGTGTGCGGGATCAGCTACACGGACGGGTCGCGCGGCACTCGGTGGAGCCGAACACTTGCGGTGGGCCGGAAGAGGCCTGTTTCCGTGCAGAACCTATTACTCTCTAATCTAAAGAACAAAGCACAAAGTGCTGGAGGAAGTCAACAAAGTCGGGCAGCATCTGTGAAGGAATGGATGAGACGGCGTTATGGATCGTCTGGGGGGGGGACGGAGCCCTTCTTCAGATCAACAGACGTTGCCTGACCAGCGACCATTTCCAACATTTCAGTGCAAAATATTTTAAAAAAATCGGTGGGTATTTTAGAAATTAATTGCCATCACTGTTGGAATGTCGTGAACGAGAGCAGACTGTGTCTATGACTGTGAAGTATTTGTCTGTGTGTAACCAGACTTTAATAGTGTTGGCTGAAAAGAATTGCTGGCGAGGACTCAAAGAATTCCAGGCTCTCCTTCCAACAGTGACATAGACATTGGCAATTAAACCATGGAGTTGTTAGTTATGGATATGTACAGGCCTTTTGGCCCTAACTAATCTATTCTAACCAAGCTGTCCTAACTGAAACTTAGTCCTACTTGCCAGCGCTTTATTTAGAAATACATCTTGGAAGTAGGCCCTTCGGTCCACTGGGTCCGCATTATCTCATACACTAGCAACTATCTGATACTCTAGGGACATTTACAAATTTACCAAAGTTAATTGATCTACAAACCTGCATGGCTTTTGGGGTGTGGGAAGAAACCGGAGCATGCTGATCAAATCCACACAGTCACAGGGAGAACATACAAGCTCTATACAGACAGTACCCATAGTCAGGATTGAACCTGGGTCTCTGCTGCTGTAAGGCAGCAACTTGACCATCCTAACTGGTACCACTCTCACCTCGGTCACTCCCTTCACTCCACTTTCCCATTGGGCAAGAGGTACAAAAGTGTGAAAACGCACACCGACAGATTAAGGAACAGTTTCTTCCCGGCTGTTATTTGACACCTGACGTCCAATCTGCCTCATTGGACTCCTTCAAACTATCTTTAATATGACTTTACTGGATTTTATCTTGCGCTAAACATAATACCCTTTATCCTGTGTCCGTATACTGTGACTGGCTTGATTATAGGCGAGACGTACCGTGGCCTTATCCCCTAACTACCTCCGCTACATCAATGCTGCATTGGTTGCTACCATCCTGCAACCCCACACACAACTCACTGACTTCATCCATTTCACCACTAAACTTCCACTCAAATACAACTGACCATTTCCAACATTTCCCTACCGTTTCTTTGACCTCACTATCTCCATCTCAGGTGATAAAACTACTGACCGACATCCACTATACAAAATTTAGACAATAAAGGTAGCATTTAATTTCATTTCACTGACTCCCCATGGCTATCTAGACTACACTTCTTCCCACCCTGCTTTCCTGTAAGGACTCCATCTCCTACTCCCAATTCCTCCGTCTACGCCGCATCTGCTCCCGTGATGAGGTGTTTCTACAGCAGTCGGGGCATCGGGAGATGTCCTAATTCTTCAGGGACGGGGGTTCCCCTCTCTTCTACCACAGATGAGGCTCTCACCAGGGTCTCTTCTATACCCCATGACTCTGCTCTCACCTCCCCATCCCCCCCACTCGTAACAAGGGCAGAGTCCTCCTTGTCCTCACCCCCCACCCTACAAGCCGTCACGTACAACAAATTATCCTCCGTCATTTTCGCCACCTCCAACGTGACCCCACCACTTGCCACATTTTCCCATCTCCTTCGCTGTCTGCTTTCTTCAGAGTCCGCTCCCTCCATAACTCCCTAGTCAATTCATCCCTTCCCACCCGAACCAACCCCTCCCCTGGCACTTTCCCTTGCAACCGCAAGAAATGCTACACTTGTCGCTTTACCTCCCCCCTGACTCCATTCAAGGACCCAAGCAGTCTTTCCAGGTGCGGCAGAGGTTCACCTGCATCTCCTCCAACCTCATATATTACATCCGCTGCTCTAGATGTCATCTGTTCTACATCGGTGAGAGCAAGCGTAGGCTTGCCGATCGCTTCGCCGAACACCTCCGCTCGGTTCGCAATAACCAACCTGATCACCTGGTGGCTCAGCCCTTCAACTCTCCCTCCCATTCCAAATGCGACCTTTCTGTCTTGGGCCTCCTCTATGGCCAGAGTGAGGACCACTGTAAATTGGAGGAGCAGCGCCTCATATTTCGCTTGGGCAGTTTGCACCCCAGCGGTATGAACATTGACTTCTCTAATTTCAGGTAGTCCTTACTTTCTCCTCCCCTTCTCTGCTCTCCCTCTGCCCACTGGCTCCACCTCTTCCTTTCTTCTCCCCCCCCCCCCCCCCACCCTCACATCAGCCTGAAGAAGGATTTTGCCTATTTCCTTCGCTCCATAGATGCTGCCTCACTCGCTGAGTTTCTCCAGCATTTGTGTCTACCTTTGATTTTCCAGCATCTGCAATTCCTTCTTAACAGATAAGCAAATGTCCTGTTACCCTTTCAACCTTATTTTATTGTTTTACCACTGCCATTTGTCCTTTGACAACAGAGAACAGAATTGGACTAGATGGCCGTGTGTGTCAGTTACACATGCTCAGTTTCAACCCTCTTTAAAGCACAGAATTGTCTGCCTATCTATCATCTATCTATCTATCTATCTATCTATCTATCTATCTATCTATCTATCTATCTATCTATCTATCTATCTATCTATCTATCTATCTATCTATCTATCTATCTATCTATCTATAACAAAAACTCTGATCTTGTTATCTTCTGGTTTGCGCGTTTTTTCTATTTGCGTAAAAAACGGTACATGATAACGCTACGATATTTTGCCAGCTCACTCACCATTCCCCTGTGCGTTTCGTTCCGATCGGTGGTCTATTATAAAAGTTAGCAAGGTTTAAAGATCTAAAACACCATGCATGCGCAGATCGATTGCGGCTACTGCCAATCAGCACAGCGCGGATTAGTCTCTCCTCCTGTCACTCTGCCGGATGATCCGCCCCTTCCTACGCCATTGTGTCTTTACTGAAACTGAGGGGTGCTCTGGATGGCCGGCGGAGGTCTCCAACCGGACACATTTTCGGAGGGACTGGAAGCGGCCCAGCCCGGCAAGGAGTCGGATATGTCGCCAACCGGAAAGCGAGACTCTAATCCCAGCGAAGGAGAACGACCAACGACCAGCGCCCGCTGTGAGTCCCCATCGCACTGCCAGCTCCAGCCCCTTCCCCTCAGGTCCCCCTTGCTGGCTTCTGCCCCCCTCCCCTTATTACGCACCTCTCCCCATGGCTCTTTCCCGTCTTTTCTCCGAGCCCTCCTCCCCCCTTCCCCTCCAGCCCACACCACCACTCTCCCCCAACAAACCCACCCCGCCCACAAAACTCCCTCCCCCCCCACAACCCCCCAGCCCACACATCCACTTCACCCCACAAACCCATCCTGCCCACACCCCCCCCACACACCCCCCCACACCCCCCAGCCCACACACAACCCCCTTCCCCCCAGCCCACCACCCCCTCCCCCCACAACCCCCCCCCGCCCACACCCCCCCTCCTCGACAACAACTCCTCTGCCCACACCCCCCTCCACCCGCCACAACCCCCCGCCCACACACCCCTACTGCCCACAACAACCCCCCCACCCACACACCCATCTCCCCATAACCCCCTGCCCAAACACACCTGCCTCACCCCATCCACACACCCACCCTCCCAGATCCCCCCCACCCACTCTCTCTCCTCTCCCCCCCACAAACCACCCTGCCCCCCACAACCCCCCCCCAACCCCCACACCCCTCTCTTCAATCCCCCCAGCCCCCACACCCCTCCCTCCACCACAATCCCCCCCTGCCGCCACAATCTCTCTGCCCACACGCACCCGTTCCCCCACACACTCCACTTCCCTCCTCCCCTCCCACACATGAAGAGAAGGGGGAGGGAGTGCTGGGGGGCTGAGGGGAAATGAGCCACACCTGCGCAGTTAAGGGCTACGAGTGAGTGGTGGAATATTGCGTTGGGGGAACGGGTTGCGTTGGGGGACCAGGTTGCATTGAAGGACCAGGCCTCCCGTGTGACTGGGACCCAATGGGTCCCACTTAGTCTAGTAACACATGGAGATGACTTTAAACATTTTTAGGCACTCAACCTTTCCCTATCTCCTGCTAACCTCTTGAAGCTTTGCATAGCTACAAAGATACATAGAAATATAGACAATAGGTGCAGGAGTAGGTTATTCAGCCCTTTAAGCCAGTACCGCCATTCAATATGATCCTGGCTGATCATCCACAATCAGTAACCCGTTCCTGCCTTCTCCCCATATCCCTTGATTCCACTAGTCCTATGAGCTCTATCAAACTATCTTTTGAATGCATCCAGTGAATCGGCTTCCACTGCCTTCTGAGGCAGAGAATTTCACAAATTCACAACTGCGGAAAAAGTTTTTCCTCATCTCAGTTCTTAATGGCCTATACCTTATTCTTAAACTGTGGCGCCTGGTTCTAGGTTCCCCCAACATTGCGAACATGTTTCCTGCATCTGCCATGTCCAATTCCTTAATAGTTTTATATGTTTCTATAAGATTCCCTCTCATCCTTCTAAATTCCAGTGAATACAAGCCCAGTCGCTGCATTCTTTCATCGTATGACAGCCCCGCCATTCTGGGAATTGACCTTGTGAGTCTACGCTGCACTTCCTCAATTGCAAGAATGTCCCTTATCAATTATCTTTGACAGCCCACCTGCCCCACTGATCAAGATCTTGCTGTAATTTGTGAGAACCATCCCCACCAGGGGTAGTTTTTATTCCCAGCTGTTATCAGCCTATCAACAACTGGAGAGCGAACCTGAGCTACTATCTACCGCATTGAAGACCTTTGGACTATCGTTGGTCGGACTTTTACTGGATTTTGTCTTGCACTAAGCGTTATTCCCGTTACCGTGTTTCTGTACCCCGCACTCGATTGTAATCGTATTGTCTTTCTGCTGACTGGTTCGCACGCAACAAAAGCTTTTTTAGCGTACCTCGGTACAGTTGATAATATACTAAACTCGATCACCCATTTACCCAATCTATTCCACAAATGTTCTTATACACCTCCATAAGATCACCCCTCATCCTCCTGCGCTCCAAGAAATAGAGCCCTAGCCTACTCAACCTCTCCCTACAGCTCAGGCCCTTGATAATGCCACCTACTATGCATCACATATTTAGACTGGGTAGCATACAAAGCTTTTCTCTGTATCTCAGTACATATGATAACAATAAACCAATACCAAAAAACTGAGGAAGGATGTGCTGGCGTTAGAGATGATCCAGATGGTCCAGAGGTTTACAAGAATGATCCCAGGAATGATTGGGATCAACATATGATGAGCATTTGACAACACTGTACACGCTGGAGTTTAGAAGGATGAAGGGACACCTCATTGAAAAAAAACAAATCTAAACCTACTTACCAAACAGTGAATGGCTTGGGTAGAGCGGATGTGGAGAGGATGTTTCCACTAGTGGGAGAGTCTAGGACCAGAGGCCAGGGCCTAAGAATAAAAGGAAGCACGTTTAGAAAGGAGATGAGGAGGAATCTCTTTAGTCAGAGGGTGGCAAATCTGTGGAATTCATTGTCTCAGAATGGCTGTGGAGGCCAAGTGAATGAATATTTTAAAGGAAGAGAGTGACAGATTCTTTATTAGTATGGGTGTCAGTGGTTATGGGGAGAAGGCAGGAGAATGGGGTTGAGAGAGAAAGATAGATGAGTGGTGATTGAATGGCAGAGTAGACTTGATGGCCGAATGGCCTAATTCTGCTTCTGAACTTATGCACATGAGCCAATAATAAGAAGTAACTACACCACTGCCAAGATCAAAGGAGTGATTTTCATTTCTGTAGTCCTATTTTATAGTGTGAACATTCTGTCCAAAAATATGATCCCTGTCATCGCAGAGCAAAGTTTACTAATGTAAATACCTTTGGAAGTTTTAGTACTTGAGCTCGAATCTAATTTGATTTATCAAACAGGTCACAAGCTAAAATTGGAATGTCTTTGTTCTCACACGTGGGAATGTAAAAACTCATCAGCACATTTCACAACTAGTCTTGGGCGGGCGACATGCTGAGTTTGATGCGGCTTGCCTTTTCGAGTCAGCGGGGAAGGGGAAGACTAAGTGGTCAACTTTATTTTCTCGGCTCCCTCATGTGGTGAGCCTTTAAGTGCCGTCCGTCTTTCAATTTTGCCGAGTGGGAGCAGGACTACGCATGATTCACTGCACAGTGATGTTTCAGAACAAGCCGAGTGCTTTAACCAGCCAACAGATCCCTGCCGGGCTATTCATTTCTTTTACTGTGCCTCGGTAGAAGCGTTTGGCGGGAAGGAGAGGCATAAACTTTCTTCAGTCCCTTACAGGCTTAAGCTGAAGCTCTGACCTTAACAGTGCCTGTGAGCTCAAATTGATATTTTGTTGGGCCAGACCCCTTGTTGATCCAGAACACAATGTTAAGAAGTAGAACACTATGTGTTTAGTTCAGCTTACTTTAGTTTGGTTTAGTTTAGTTTAGTTTAGTTTAGTTTAGTTGAGTTGAGTTGAGTTGAGTTGAGTTGAGTTGAGTTTGGTTTAGTTTGGGTTAGTTTAGTTTTGTTTAGTTTGGTTTGGTTTGGTTTGGTTTGATTTTAGCTTTAGTTTTATATTTAGTTTTAGATGAGTGTAGCTTAGTTTAGCTTGGGTTGGTTTAGAGATACAGCATGGAAACAGGCCCTTCGGCCCACCAAGTCCGCGCTGATCTTCGCTCACCCATTCACACTCGTTCTATGCTATCCCACTTTCTCACTCACTCCCTACACACTAGGGGGAATTTACAGAGGCCCGATTAAGTGGTGAGTCTCTGGAATTCTCTGCCACAGAAGGTAGTTGCGGCCAGTTCATTGGCTATATTTAAGAAGGAGTTAGATGTGGCCCTTGTGGCTAAAGGGATCAGGGGGTATGGAGAGAAGGCAGGTACAGAATACTGACTTGAATGATCAGCCATGATCACATTGAATGGTGGTGCAGGCTCGAAGGGCTGAATGGCCTACTCCTGCACTTACTTTCTATGTCTATGTCTATGTCTAACCTGGAAGCCCACATGATTTTGGGAGGTGGGAGCAAACCAGAGCACCCACGCAGTCACAGGGAGAAGGTGCAAAGCCAAACAGAGAGCAGCCTAAGGTCAGGATCAAACCCGTGTCTTTGATGCGGTGAGACAACGGCTCTGCCAGCTGTGCCACTGCACCACCCAACGGAAATAACTCAGCAGGTCAGGCAGCAGCTCATGAAAACATTGATATGCAATGTTTTGGGTCTGCAGACCCGAAGCATCACCTGTCCATGTCCCCCAGAGATGCTGCCTGATCCGCTGAGTTACTCCAGCACCGAGTGTTCTATGCAAGATTCCAGCATCTGCAGTTCCTGATGTCTCCAGGATTAAAATCCCCTCTGGTCATCCTGCTATGGGTACAATACCATTAGGCTGGAAAGAGTGCAGAGAAGATTAATGAGGATGTTGCCAGGATTTGAGCTGTAGGGAGCGGTTGGGCAAGTTGGAACTTTACTCCTTGGTGCACCGGATGTTGTGAGGTGTCCTGATAGAGGTGTATAAGATCATGAAGAGAATAGACAGGATGAATGAAGTATCTTTCCCTCAGAGGGGAATCAATAAACAAGAGGGCACATATTTAAGGTGATTTGGGAAATATTTCATAGGCACCTGTAGGGCAATCGTTTCTCATAGAGGGTGGTGGTATATGGAACGGGCTGTCAGAGGAAGTAGTTGAGGCAGATGCAATGGAAATATTTGAAAGAAACTTGGACACGTACATTGTTAGGAAAGGTGTAGAGGGATATGGTCCAAATAAGGGCAAATGAAACTAGGTAGCTTAGATGGGGTATCTGGCTCAGCATGGGCGAGTTGGGCTGAAGGCCGTTTTCATGCTGTATGACTCCATGAATCTAAGATACTGCTGACGGGTCAACCACACTCGAGTTTCAGGATTATTGAGATGACACCTACATCAAACACTGCTTAAAATGTGATTATATGAAGGATGGCCTTAAACTAGAAAGGGTGCAGACTAGATTCATAAGGACGTTACCTTAGTGGGTGGCAGAGTGGTGCAGCGGTAGAGTTGCTGCCTTACAATGCCAGGAACCCGGGTTCGATCCCGACTACGGGTGCTGTCTGTACGGAGTTTGCACGTTCTCCCCGTGACCACGTGTGTTTTCTCTGGGTGTTTAGATTTCCTCCCACACTCTAAAGACATACGGGTTTGTAGGTCAATTGGCTTCGGTAAATTGTCCCTAGTGTAAGGAAGGGAACTGTTATATGGGTGATCGCTGGTCAGCGATGACACGTGGGTCGAAGGGTCTGTTTCCGCACCGTATCTCCAAACTAAACTCAACTAATTTAAAAGGCAACCTATACAGTTGATCGGAAGGGTTTACAGAGACTGAAGAAGGATTCCAACCTAAAACATTACCCATCCGTTTTATCTTTGGTATGAACTAGCATCTGCCGTTCCTTCCTACACAGGGTTTAGAGGGATTTGGCCCAAGCACTGGCAAACAGGACTGCTGGAAGATCTACTTATTCCAGTATTAAATGGATTTTTGTGGTTTGACAATGTTGTTTCATATGATTAGGAGGCACCTGTTCAGTGAATGCATTGCCTATTTTTTAGATTTGTTTAGTTTAGAGATACAGTGCGGAAACAGCCCCTTCAGCCCACCGAGTCCACACTGACCAGCGATCCCTACACACTAAAATTATCCTTCACTCACTAGGGATAATTTTACAGTTATACCAAGCCAAGTAACCTACAAACCTATATGTCTTTAGAGTGTGGGAGGAAACCAAAGATCTTGGAGAAAACCCAAGGAGGTCACGGGGAGAACGTATAACCTCTGTGGAGACAGCACCCGTGGTCAGGATTGAACCCAGGTCTCTGGCACTGTAAGGCTGGAGCTCTACCACTGCAACACCATGCCGTTGATCTCCTCAACATGAATGCCAAATTAAAAACAATGAAAAGCCTCTTTAATCATGGTTGATTATTTTCCAGTAATTCCCTCCTGCAAGAAGTGACCTGGTCAGGTTATTTATTGAAAACACAATCCTCTGGACTGCTGCGAAGTGTGAAAACGCACACCGCCAGCTTCAGGGACAGTTTCTTTCCAGCTGTTACCAGGCAACTGAATCATCTTTCCACAACCAGGGAGCAGTGCTGAACTACTATCTACCTCATTGGTGACCCTCGGACTATCCTTGATCGGAGAGAGACACAAAAAGATGGAGTAACTCAGCTGGACAGGCAGCATCTCTGGAGAGAAGGAATGGGTGACGTTTCGGGTCAAGACCCTTCTTCAGACTCCTTGATCGGACTTTACTCTGTCTTTGCCTTGCACTAAACGTTATTCCCTTATCATGTATCTGTACACTGTGAATGGCTCGATTGTAATTATGTATTGTCTTTCCGCTGACTGGTTAGCACGCAACAAAAGCTTTTCACTGTACCTCGGTGCATGTGACAATAAACTAAACCGAACTGTCAGAAATTACGTTGAATTCAATGGATCGCCGCTGTTTGCAGCATGGCCCAACACTTCCTGGTAGATAGCTCTCACTTCCAGCTCTCATTTGAAGTAAAATTAATTTTCTCCTCTCAGAGAATCTCCAGTAAGGAAGAAATGGCAAACCGACGCCATACTTTTTTAAATATTTGAAAAATCACATAAATTCTCTCTTGAGGATAGAATAAAAGATGTACCTAGTGATGTGGAAGATTGAGTTTAGTCAGAGGGTGATGAGCCTGTGGAGTTCATTGCCACAGACGGCTGTGGAGGCCACATCAATGGATATTTTTAATGCGGAGATTGACAGATTCTTGATTAGTACGGGTGTCAGGGGTTGTGGGGAGAAGAATGGGGTTAGGAGGGAGAGATAGATCAGCCATGATTGATTGTGTGTGCTGTTCATAAGATGCAATATCGTCCACTTCACCCCTAGCATCACCTTATATCAAACGGAAAGGTTTCTTGAAATGTTTTACCTGGAATTCAGTTCTTAGTTCATAAATTCATAAATCCAACCTTGTCAATTCCACATAAAGTTTGTGTGTTCTTAGCGTGGGGATAGTATAGAGATACAGCATGGAAACAGGTCGTCTGGCCGACCATCGACCACCCGCTCACGCTAGTTCCACGTTATGCCACGTTCTCATCCACTCACTGCACACTATGGGCAATTTAAAGAGGCCAATCAACCTACAAACCCGCACGCCTTTGGGATGTGGGAGGAAACTGGAACATCCGGAAAAAACCCAAGGGAGAACGGCCAAACTCCCCACAGACAGCACCGGAGGTCAGGATCGAACCGGGGTCCCTGGCGCTGCGAGGCAGAAACACTCTACCACTGCGCCACCGTGTTTGCCTATTCCAAACAAAAATGTGTATAAAATGAGGCAGCCGCTTCCAACTCAGGGAAAGATATAATTTGTAACGAAATGATCAAGAACAGCTATCAAGAAGAAGAGTCCTGATATGAGTTATTTATCAATGCAGGAGACCAAGTTCAAATAATGGGTCTCTGGGCTTTTCGAAAAAAAAGTTACTTTTCTCAGTAAACTGAAGGGAATCAAATGGATGTCAAGATATGTGGGGATCGCTGGTCAGCGTGAGCCGAAGGGTTTGTTTCCACGCTGTATCTCTAATCTAATAAACTAATCTGACTTGAGTACATCAAGTAGTTCAAAAGTGAAAATAAACATAGTGCAGAATAGCACTGGAGAGAAAACATGGATTTAAAAAAGTACAAGGGTGCAATGGGGTTGATTGGAAGATTGGGAATATATCTATAGGATACACAACTAACAGGAGGCACTGAGTGGTGACGTGACTAAAACACCTTGGTCAGCCAGACTCAGCACACATGAAGAATCCTTTGGTTCTTTCAAGCATAAAGCACACAATTTGATGAGAATGACCTGGAGGTGCTAGTTACTCACAGATGCAGGTGTTCTGAGGTTGGAAACTTTACGATCTCTCTCTCTCTCACACACACTATGTATCTCTCTCTGTCTCTGCCTTTGTCTCTCTCTTTGTCTCTGTCTCTATCTCTGTCTCTCTATCTCTCTCTTTGTCTCCCTCACTCTCTCTCTCTCTCTCTCTCTTTTCAGTTCAGTTTATTGCCACTTGTACCGAGGTACAGTGAAAAGCTTTTGTTGCGTGCCAACCAGTCAGCAGAAAGACAATACATGATTACAATCGAGCCATTTACAGTGTATGGATACATGATGATTGAAATAATGTTTAGTGTAAGGTAAAGCCAGCACAGTCAGATCAAGGATAGTCCGAGGGTCACCAATGAGGGTAGATAGTAGTTCAGCACTGCTCTCTGGTTGTGGTAGGATGATTCAGTTGTCCAATAACAGTTGGGAAGAAACTGTCCCTGAACCTGGAGGTGTGCGTTTTCACACTTCTGTACCTGTTGCGTGATGGGAGAGGGGAGAAGAGGGAGTGGCCGGGGTGAGACTCGTCGTTGATTATGCTGAGGCCTTGCCGAGGCAGCGTGAGTGAGGTATAAATGGAGTCAATAGAGACTCTGAAGAAGGGTCTCGACCCAAAATGTCACCCATCCCTTCTCTCCAGAGATGCCATCAGTCCCACTGAGATACTCCAGCTTTTTGTGTCTATCTTCAATAGAAGGGAGGTTGGTTTTTGTGATGGTCTGGGCTGCGTGAACAATTTACTGCAATTTATTGAGGTCTTGGATTGATCTGTTCCAAAACCAAGCTGTGATGCATTCTGATTAAATACTTCGTAAGGTGCATCTGTAGAAGTTGGTGAGAGTTGTAGGGGACTTGCCAAACTTCCTAAGTCTTCTAAGGAAGTAGAGACGTCGGTCTGCTTTCTTGGTCATTGCTTCAATATGGGTGGTCCAGGAGAAGTTGTTGGTGATATTGACCGCTACATATTTGACTATTGCGAATGGTGCTGTCAATGCAGACTGGGGTATGTGTACCACTTCACTTCTGCAGCCGATCACCATCTCCTTTTATCTTGCTGACATTGAGAGAAAGGTTGTTGTCTCGACACCAGGGCACAAGGTTCTCGATCTCCTTCTTGTACTCCGTCCCATCATTATTTGGTGGTGTAATCTGCAAATTTGTAAAATGAATTAGATTCTGTCTGAGAGATTGAGAGAGTCATAGAGTCATAGAGTAATATAGTGTGGAAACAGGCCCTTCAGCCCAACACACCCACACTGGCCAACATGTCCGAGTTACACTAGTCCCACTTGCCTGCGCTTGGCCCATATCCCTCCAAACCAGTCCTATCCATGTACCTCTGGCAGCTTGTTCCATACATCCACCACCCTTTGTATGAAAAAGTTACCCCTCGGGTTCCTATTAAATCTTTCCCCTTCACCTTGAACCCATGTCCTCTGGTCCTCGATTCCCCTACTCTGGGCAAAAGACTCTATCCGATCTATTCCTCTCATGATTTTGTATACATCTATAAGATCTCCCCTCTTCCTCCTGCGCTACATGGAATAGAGACCTAGCCTACTCAACCTCTCCCTATAGCTCACACTCACTAGTCCTGGCAACATCCTTGTAATTCTTTTCTGAACCCCTTCAAGCTTGATAATATATTTCCTATAACATGGTGCCCAGAACTGAACACAATGTTCTAAATGCAGTCTCACCATTGTCTTATACAACTGCAACATGACTTCCCAACTTCTATATTCAATACTCTGACTGATGAAGGCCAAAGGGACAAAACCCTTTTTGACCACCTTATCTACAAGTGGCACGACCTTCAAGAAGGAACCATGCACCTGTACTCCTTGATCCCTCTGCTCTACAACACTACCCAGAGGCCTACCATTTACTGTGTAGTTCCTGCCCTTACTCGACGTCCCAAAATGCAACGCCTCAAACCTCTCTGTATTAAATTCCATCAACCATCCCTCTGCCCACCTGGCCATTCGATCCAGATCCTGCTGCAATCGTTCACAACCATCTTCACTACCTGCAAAACCGCTAACTTTTGTATCATCAGAAAACTTGCTAATCTTGCCCTGTATGTTCTCATCCAAATCATTGATGTAGATAATGGGCCCAGCAACGAACCCGGAGGCACTCTACTAGTCACAGGCATCCAGTCTGAGAAACATCCTTCCTCTATTACTCTATGCTCCCTTCCATGGAACCAATTTGCTATCCATTCAACTATCTCTACTTGGATCCCTTGCGATCTAACTTTCCAGAGCAGCCTACCATGCGGAACCTTGTTGAACGCCTTACTACTGAAGTCCATGTACACAACACCTACAGTTCTGCCCACATCAACCTTTTTGGACACGTCTTCAAAAAAAAATCAATCAGATTTGTGAGATACGACCTCTCACGTACAAAACCATGCTGACTGTCCACAAACTGCCCTTTCCAAATGCCTGTATATCCTCTCCCTCAGAATACTCTCCAGTAACTTACCAACTACAGATATTAAGCTCACCGGCTTATAGTTCCCAGCATTTTTGGTGGTGGTTTTTGGAGGGACTGGAGAGAGTGGATGGAGAGAAAGAGTAATAGAGAGACTGAGAGCGAGAGAGAGTGAGGTGGAGAATGAAAGAGAGAAAAAGAGAGAGAGAGAGAGAGAGAGGGGATAGAGAGAGATTGAAATTCAAGTTGACTGCCTTTTCAAAGCCATCTCCTGTGTGACTCATATTCATAAAATATTCATTTCTACTGTCACTTTCAGTCTCCTGTTTCTCTTTTCCACTTGGCAAAGTCTATCCCTTTTTCTTTGTTTCATTAAATGAGGATGGTTTCGCTTTGACGGTCGATGGTTCGGGCACACACACACGTTTGGCAGCTCTGGTTATTTTTTTCACACTCTTTAGAGTTATAGTGCGAAACAGGCCCGTCGGCCCATTTTGCCCACACCGGTCAACATGTCCCAGCCACACTTGTCCCACCTGCCTGCGTTTGGCCCATATCCCTCCAAAGTTGTCCAATCCATGTACCTTGTTTCTTAACTGTTGGGATAGCCCCTGCTTCAACTACCTCCTCTGGCAGCTTGTTCCATACATCCACCACCCTCTGTGTGAAAAAGTTACCCCTCAGATTCCTATTAAATCTTTTCCGCTTCACCTTAAACCTGTGTACTCTGGTCCTCCATTCACCTACTCTGGGCAAAAGACACTGTGCCTGATCTACCTGATCTATTCCTCTTGTGATTTTATACACTCTTTGTTGATTATTTTGATCACCAGTTAAGAATCGCTCATGGTTCCAGCTCTTTAAGGTCCTGCTCTGTAAATCATTCATTTGAACGTACTCGCAGGCTCTAGGGCAGCACGGCATCCTTACAGGTGTGTCTTTGTAATGACACACAAAAACACACTCCTCTTGGCACACTCTTTGCATCATGGCACAGCGGTAGAGTAGCTGCCTTACAGACTTGGGTTCGATCCCGACTACGGGTGCTGTCTGTACGGAGTTTGTACATTCTCCCTGTAACCCCGTGGGTTTTCTCCGGGTGCTCCGGTTTCCTCCCACGCCGCAGAGACGTGCAGGTTTGCAGGTTAATTGGCTTCTGTAAATTGTCCCTAGTGTGTGCAGGATAGAACTAGTGTACAGGGGGATCGCAGGTCGGCGTGGATGCAGTGGTCAAATGGACCACGTCCCATCTCTAAACTAGACACTTTCCAGACCACCTTTCTGCAATGCAATTTTCAAACGATTCTCTTTAAAGATGACTTCTTGAAGCAAGACTTCTGCATAGCTTTCTGATATAAAAAAAAACACAATGAGCTGGAGTAACTCAGCAGGTCAGGCAGCATCTCTGGAGGACGTGGACAGTGATATTCCAGGTTGTGTCTTCTCTCAGCCTCCAGAGATGTTGTCCGACCCGCTGAGTTACTCCAGCACTTTGTGGGTTTTTTTTTGTAAACCAACATCTGCAGTTCCCAGTGTCTGTCCTCTACTTTCTGTCCTCTACTTTTCCCTGCTTGTGACTGCGGACATCCAGACCAGACCATCCCACACTTCGTGAATGACTGCTCACCGAGGCTTTTCCCTGGTGGCATCAAAGCCATCCACCCAGTAACTGATGCTGTCCTGGCCTGGATGTCTATCCTTGACCTACAACTTTAGGCTGTGCACGACATACGCAAGAAGAATAAGCGTACAGGTACAGCAGGCAGTGAAGAAAGCTAATGGCATGTTGGTCTTCATTGCAAGAGGATTTGAGTTTAGGTGCAAGGAGGTCTTACTGCAGTTGTACAGGGCCCTGGTGAGACTGTACCTGGAGTATTGTGTGCAGTTTTGGTCTCCTAATTTGAGGAAGGACATTATTGCTGTTGAGGGTTCACCAGGTTAATTCCCAGGATGGCCGGACTGATATATGATGAAAGAATGGGTTGACTGTCCTTGTACTCACTGTAATTTAGAAAGATGAGAGGGGATCTTATCGAAACATATAACATTTTAAAAGGATTGGACAGGCTAGATGCAAGAAAAATGTTCTCCATGTTGGGGGAGTTCAGAACCAGGGGCCACAGTTGAAGAATAAGGGGTAGGCCATTTAGGACTGAGATGAGGAAAAACTTTTTTATCCAGGGAGTTTCGAATCTGTGGAATTCTCTACCACAGAAGGCAGTGGAGGCCAATTCACTGGATGTTTTCAAGAGAGAGTTAGATTTAGCTCTTAGGGCTAGAGGAATCAAGGAATATGGGGAAAAAGCAGGAGCGGTGCTGGCTCGAAGGGCCAAATGGCCTACTCCTGCACCTATTGTCTGTTCTCTATTTGTTTAGATGATCAGCCGTGATCATATTGAATGGTGGTGCTGTCTCGAAGGGCCGAATGGCCCACTCCTGCTCCTATTTTGCTATGTTTCTATTTTTCTATGTTTCTATGTTCTCTATGAACGAATGAATGAACCTAAAGTTTGCCAAATGTTTTAAAGTTGAGAAACACTATTGGTTTTGACTGATCTTGGTGCAGCCATGTTAAATGGAGCAGAGTTGATAGATTGCTTTTGAAGTTAAGAACAGTGCAGTGACAACAAATCAAAATTTCATTTGTTATTGGTGCGGTAAGGATTACGGTTTGTGTAGAGCAGTGTTATTAACCTTGAGGGGTACAAAGAGAACAAGGGGCGATGATGGAGGTTTATCTGATTTTTTTTTTTGTTAGAAGTAAATACAGCGAAGTGGTACCTAAGTACCTGATGCATACAGATGTATTACAGTTCTTGTACATAACTTCTTATTTTTAATTTAATAATAAAGGAACAATGATAGAAAGAACAAAATAGAGAGTGTCGTAGGCAATGGTAATGGTGCGAATTTGTGATGTAATAAGAAGAACCAGGAAAGACATTCTTGCCATAGAGGGAGTACAGAGAACGTTCACCAGACTGATTCCTGGGATGGCAGGACTTCCATATGAAGAAAGACTGGATAGACTCGGCTTGTACTTATAGAGACTTACAAAATTCTTAAGGGGTTGGACAGGCTAGATGCAGGAAGATTGTTCCCGATGTTGGGGAACTCCAGAACAAGGGGATCACAGTTTAAGGATAAGGGGGACGTCTTTTAGGACCGAGATGAGAAGATCATTTTTCACACAGAGAGTGGTAAGTCTGTGGAATTCTCTGCCACGGAAGGTAGTTGAGGCCAGTTCATTTGGCTATATTTAAGAGGGAGTTAGATGTGGCCCTTGTGGCTAAAGGGATTGGGGGGTATGGAGAGAAGGCAGGTACAGGATACTGAGTTGGATGATCAGCCATGATCATATTACATGGCGGTGCAGGCTCGAAGGGCCGAATGGTCTACTCCTGCACCTATTTTCTATGTTTCTATGATGCTAAGAGCATCATAGAAACTTTAAGAATTGGTCTACTTTGCCTAATAGGAGGAAACTCATTTCTTCAAAGGTTTATCTGACTTTTAAGTTCAATTTAAGAGAAATTCTCTCCAGAGAAGTTTCAAACATCTGTAAAGTGGTGAATTGAAGACAATTAATGGTGTCAGTTGTAGTCATTTTCCCTTTGATCACATCATAAGCATCAGAAGGTCATCACTCAATAAGATCTTCTTATTCTTCTCACTGATTCACTTTCCCCCCCAACACTTTCCCATGGGCCCACCGGGTCCTCACCGACCAACGATCCCAGCACACTAACACTATCCTGCACATGCTAGGGACAATTTACAATCATACCAAGCCAATTAGCCTACAAACCTGTACCCCTTTAGACTGTGGGAGGAAACTGAAGAGCTCTTAGAAAACCCACGCAGGTCATGGGGAGAATAATAGACAGTGGACAACAGTCAGTGGACAGGAGTAGGCAATTCGTCCCTTCGATCCAGCACTGCCATTCACTGTGATCATGGCTGATCATCCACACTCAGCTCCTGCCTTTTCCCCCATATCCCTTGACTTCACTATCTTGAAGAGCTCTATCCAACTCTCTCTTGAAAGCATACAGGGAATTGGCCTTCACTGCCATCTGAGGCAGAGAATTCCACAGATTCACAACCAACCCTCTGTGTGAAAAAATGTTTCCTCATCTCCGTTCCAAATGGCTTATCCCTTATACTTAAACTGTGGCCCCTGGTTCTGGACTCCTCCAACATCGGGAACATGTCTCCTACGTACAAACGTACAAACTGCGTACAGACATGCATCTGTAGTCAGGAGCCTACCTGCGTCTCTGGTGCAGAAAGCACTGTAAGGCAGCAACACTACTGCTGCGCCACCGTGCCATCCTAAATGGCTCATTCATTTGAACTCTTTTGTCTGTGTAAACTGAGAAAGGGAGATCAATAGACAATAGACAATAGGTGCACGAGTAGGCCATTTGGCTCTTCGAGCCAGCACCGCCATGTTTCCATGTACACCACCAGATAGTTCTGGAGGGTAGCATTAAGGACTAATCCCAAAAGATTGTATAAATACATAAAAGGGAAAAGGGGAATTAGGGAGACAGTGGGATCTCTCAGGAATCAATGCGGTCTCCTCTGTGTGGAGCCACAGGAGATGGGCAAGGTCCTCCATGACTATTTCTCCTCTGTATTTACCGAGGGGAAAGGAAGGAGAACAGAGGAATTTAATTGGAAGTGTCTTGGGAGCAGTCAGTGTTACCGTCGAAGAAGTCCCGAAGGTACTGTCATGTATGAAGGTAGACAAATCTCCTGGGCCTGATCTGATATATCCAAGCACATTGGGGGAAACTAGAGAGGAAATTGCGGGAGCCTTGGTTGAAATTTACGAGTCGTCCTTAAATACAGGAGAGGTGCCGGATGACTGGATGGTGGCAAACGTTGTGCCTCTTTTCAAGAAGAGCTGCAGGGAAAATGCCGGGAATATAGGCCGGTGAGCTTAACATCTGTAGTTGGTAAGTTACTGGAGAATATTCTGAGGGATAGGTTGCACAGGCATTTTTATGGCAAGGGCTGATTAGGGATAGCCAGCACGGTTTTGTACGTGGGAAGTCGTGTCTCACATATCTGATTGATTTTTTTGAAGATGTGACCAAAAAGGTTGATGAGGACAGATCTGTAGATGTTGTGTACATGGACTTCAGCAAGGCGTTCGACAAGGTTCCGCATGGTAGGCTGCTCTGGAGGGTTAGATTGCATGGGATCCAAGGAGAGATAGCTGAATGGATAGCAAATTGGCTCCATGGAAGGAAGCAGAGGGTAATGGTGGAAGGTTGGTTCTCAGACTAGTGGGGTGCCTCAAGGTTCAGTGCTGGGCCCGTTACTGTTTTGTCATCTACATCAATGATTTGGATGAGAACATACAGGGCAAGATTAGCAAGTTTGCTGATGATACAAAACTTAGTGGTTTTGCAGATAGTGAAGATGGTTGTGAACGATTGTTGCAGGATCTGGATCGATTGGCCAGGTGGACAAAGGAATGGTTGATGGAATTTAACACAGAGAAGTGTGAGATGTTGCATTCTGGGACGTCGAACAAGGGCAGCACCTACACAGTAAATGGTAGGCCCCTGGGTAGTGTTGCAGAGCAGAGGGATCTAGTAGTACAGGCGCATGGTTCTTTGAAGGTAGAGTCGCAGGTAGATAAGGTGGTCAAAAAGGCTTTTGGCACTTTGGCCTTCATCAGTCAGAGTATTGTATAGAAGTTGGGAGGTCATGTTGCAGTTGTATAAGACGTTGGTGAGGCCGCATTTAGAATATTGTGTTCAGTTCTGGGCACCATGTTATAGGAAAGATATTGTCAAGCTTGAAAGGGTTCAGAAAAGATTTACAAGGATTTTGCCAGGACTAGAGGGTGTGAGATTTAGGGAGAGGTTGAGCAAGGCTCAGTCTCTATTCCATGGAGCGCAGGAGGATGAGGGGTGATCTTATAGAGGTGTACAAACTTATGAGAGGGATAGATCGGGTAGATGCACAGAGTCTCTTGCCCAGAGTGGGTGAATCAAGGACCAGAAGACATCGGTTCAAGGTGAGGGGGAATAGATTTGGATGTATCTCTAAAGTCAAATGTCTAAAGTGTAAAAGTCTAACCCTAACGGAAGATTGAGAGAAAAAGGAATCTGATCATTGACCTGACGATCTAACTCTGTTTCTCTGTCTTTTAGTGCAGACCATTGATTGTTTTCACTTTGTGCAGCTGCAGGATGGCACAGCAGTAGAGTTGCTGCCTTACAGCGCCAGAGACCCAGGTTCGATCCTACAGCACCGACAGTCTATACGGAGTCTGTGCGGCAGACAGTGAAGAAAGCGAATGGTATGTTAGCATTCAAAGCTAAAGGATTTGAGTATAGGAGCAAGGAGGTTCTACTGCAGTTGTACAGGGCCTTGGTGAGACCACACCTGGTGTATTGCGTACAGTTTTGGTCTCCTAATCTGAGGAAAGACATTCTTGCCATACAGGGAGTACAGAGAAAGTTCACCAGACTGATTCTTGGGATGGCAGGACTTTCATATGAAGAAAAGACTGGATAGACTCGGCTTGTACTCACTAGATTTTAGAAGATTGAGGGAGGATCTTATAGAAACTTACAAAATTCTTAAGGGGTTGTACAGGCTAGATGCAGGAAGATTGTTCAGTTAGATGTTGGGGAAGTCCAGAACAAGGGTTCACAGTTTAAGGTTAAGGGGGAAGTCTTTTAGGACTGAGATGAGAAAAACATTTTTCACACAGAGAGTGGTGAATCTGTGGAATTCTCTGTCACAGAAGGTAGTTGAGGCCAGTTCATTGGCTATATTTAAGAGGGAGTTAGATGGGGCCCTTGTGGCTAAAGGTATCAGGAGGTATGGAGAGAAGGCAGGTACGGGATACTGAGTTGGATGATCAGCCATGATCACACTGAATGGCGGTGCAGGCTCGAAGGGCCGAATGGCCTGCTCCTGCACCTATTTTCTATGTTTCTATGTTTCTATGTCTGTACGTTCTCCCTGTGGGTTTTCTCCGGGCGCTCCGGGTTCCTCCCGCACTCCAAAGACTTTCAGGTTTGTAGGTCGAATGGCTTATGTGCCCGTTTCCACGTATCTCTGAAGTCTAAAATCTAAAGTCAGTCTGCCAGAGAAGACACGGAGTGCTGGAGTACCTCAGCGGGTCAGGCAGCATCTCTGGAGAACATGCATGGTTAATCTATTTGTATGTATCCCTGTCTAAAGTCTAAAAGTCTAACCCTAAAGGAAGATTGAGAGAAAAAGGGCTCTGATCATTGACCTGAAGATCAAACTCTGTTTCTCTGTCTTTTAGCGCAAACCATTTGTATTATTTTCGTTTCACTGCAACAGCAGAGTCCACCGACATCTCAGTGGGTGTATGGAGCTCTTTCCAGTCTAAAGTGCAGGCAGTCACATTGGAACTAACTTAAGTATTGCTCACTCAATGTGAAATTGTATTGCTTGCTTGCACTTAGATGAAAACATCAGTCCGAGATTTAATTATAGGTTAATCAGTCCTGCAGGCATTTATCTGTTTGATCTTATATTTAGGCTTCGCCGAGGCAAAGGGATTAAGAGCAAAAAAGGCAATGGGAGAGGATGTAATAGGATGTGACTGAGTGAGCCTTCGTTTTCAGTAAATTGCAAAAAAAAAAAACACACAACACCACGAATAGCCTTGGAGTGTCGCATAGCCACGAACATTCTCCAGAATCTGGATTTGGAAATGTGGAGCATATTAGCGAAGAATGCTCAGATCCTTGCCACAATGAAAACATCTCTATAAAGGGACCAAGGTCTAGAATATCCTCCACCCTGTTTCCCTGAGAACTAAAGCCTCGGTTTACGGCTCCAATTTGTTTAGACATCTCAGTGAACCTTGGCATCTCCTCCCAGGCAAAGCAGGGCAGCTCTTTGTAAGATCAGGGAACCTTGGCAGTCTAAACTGCACAGATAATGGTTTAGACACAAATCAATTGTGAGTGTGTATCTCCAGCTATATATATATATATATATAGTGGTTTCCATTAGTCTAGGACTAGAGGTCATAGCCTCAGAATTAAAGGACGTTATTTTAGGAAGGAGATGAGGAGAAATCTCTTTAGTAAGAGGGTGGTGAATCTGTGGAATTCTTTCCCACAAGTCAGTTGATATTTTTAAGGCAGAGATGGATAGATTCTTGAATAGTACGGGTGTCAGAGGTTATGGGGAGAAAGGCAGGAGAATGGGTGTAGGAGGGAGAGATAGATCAGCCATAATTGAATGGCGGAGTAGACATGATTGGTCGAATGGCCTAATTCTACTCAAATTCCTTATGACCATCTGACCTAATGACCTTTGGCCCACCCTGTCCGTGCTGACCAGCCATCATCTCGCACACTTGCCCTATCCTACACACAATAGACAATTTTACAACTTTACCAAAGCCAAGCAACCTACAAACTTGCACGTTTTGGAATTAGGGAGGAGCTCCCAGAGAAACTCCACGTGGTCACAGGGAAAACGTACAAACTCTGTAGAAACAGCACTCGTAGTCAGGCTCGAACACAAGTCCATGGAGCTGTTCGGCAGCAACTCTATTGCTGCACCACCATGCCACCTACAATCATTTCTATATATATACTAGACTAAGTGGGACCCATTGGGTCCCATGTTCACACCGGAGGCAATATTCCAGCCACACCGACACTTCTGGGTTTTATAATCCCTCCCCCCTCCCACCGGAAGGGGTGTGGCCTACAAGGCGTGATTGGCTGGATAGAGATTCTCAACATTTTTTTAAACACTAATAACACTTTTATTTTTCATTGATGGGAAGAATCCTATGCTCCTGATGAGCGGAGGGGAACTGAGTAAGATGGCCAAAAATCACAGCCGTAAGTGGTAGCGTTTTATATAAAATCAATATACAGTGCAAACAGGAAGTTGTCAAGTTTTCACCAACAGCCATTTGCAGTGCAGCATTTCAAAGCAGTTACCACCACCAACAGCCCTTTGCAAGTGCAGCATTTCAAAGCGGTTTCCACCACCAAAAGCCCATTGCAAGTGCAGCATTTCAAAGCGGTTACCACCACCAACAGCTATTAGCAAGTGCAGCATTTCAAAGCTGTTACGACCACCATCAACAGCCATTTGCAAGTGCAGCATTACCAACCAGCCATTTGCAGTGCAGCATTTCAAAGCAACCACCACCAACCTCCATCTTGCAGAGACTGAGTGAGGCGCAACACTTCCAGGTTATATATTCCCTCCCCCCACCCACCAGCAGGGGCAGCAGAGAGAATGTCAATATTTTTTTAACAGTAATAACTCTTTCATTTTTCATCGATGGGAAAAATCCTCTTGTCCTGCACAGCGGAGGGGGATTCTGAGTAAGATGGCCAAAAATCACAGCCGTAAGTGGCAGTGTTTTTTTTAAAAATCATGAAACAGGAAAACAAGAAGTATTTTTTTTTAAGGAGCGAAGGAATCATGAAACAGGAAAACAAGAAGTCGACCCGAAACGTCGCCAAGATCTCGCCTACTCGCTTTAGTAATAGTTATATAGACTAGACCAAATGGGACCAGTTGAGTCCCATCCCCTCAACATGCTGTTGCGGGAGTGGAGAGAAGGGATGATCTGCAGCATCAGACACACACTAACCATCCCCCACACACACGCACATACACAGACACACACTAACCACCTCCCTTGATATTATATAAATATTATTAATTGGGGGGGAGGGGAGGGGGGGGAGAGGGGGGCAAGGGAGGGGGGAAGTGGGAGGGTGGGGGAGGGGGTAATGGGGGAAGAGGGGGAGAGGGGGAGAGGGAGGGGATGGGAGGAGAGAGGGGGAGAGGGGAGGGAGAGAGAGGAGGAGGAAGAGAGGTGGGGGGGGGAGAGGGGGGGAGAGGGGGGAGTGGGGGAAAGGAGGAGTGGAGAGAGGGGGGAGTGGGGAGGTTGGAGTGAGGAGGAGGGGGGAGAAGAGGAGGGGAGCAGGGCGGCAGCTCGCGGGTGGGGTGGCGGAAGCTCGCGGGGGGGTCAGCAGCTTGCGACCTGGGGGCAGCAGCAGTTCGCGGGGGAGATGTCAGCTCGTAGAGCAGACGCAGCACGCAGAGGCATTGTGATGTCATCAACGACAGCCACTCGGTTTTATTTTCAAAGACATTTCTTCGAGCAGATGTGATTTCACACAAACAAATAAACACACACACATCCACATCCAAGATCAGAGTTTTATAGTTATAATAAGGATATCTGAAATGTAGAATTAGAGTTATATGTTTGTGTGTCTGTGTGAGTGTGTGAATGAGTGTGAGTGTGCATATGTTTGTGAGTGTGTGTATGTGAGTGTGTGTGTGAGTGTGAGTGTGTATATGTATATATGTGTGTGCGTATGTGTGTGTGTGTGTATATACTTATGTGTGCGAGTGTGCATGTGTGTGTATATTTATGTGTGTATATATAATATAGAGTTAGAGATAGTTAGAGATGAGATAAAAATATCTATAGATATAAATGGATATGGATATATATGTAAATATAGTGATAGATATTGATATATATAAAGATGGATATAGATATATTGAGATATAGATATATATTAATTATTCGGACACAAATATAGATGGGTGGTGGATTAATGGAATGAGCTTCCAGAAGATGCTGTTGAGGCAGGTACTATGCCAGCATGTAAAAGACATTTGGACAGGTAGATCCTTTCGATGGGGGGAAGGTTAATACACGTGATGGACTGGGCAGTGTTCACCACATTTTGCGATCTTATCTGTTCCTGGGCGTTTGGGTTGCTGAACCAGGCCGATCAATATGCCCTCCACCGTGCACACGTGGCGGGAGCTTGGAGATGCTGCCTGGGGAAGTGGTGGAAGCAGATACGATTGCAACGTTTAGGAGCCATTTACACAGACGCAGGAAACAGGCAGGGAACAGAGTCACAAAATGCTGGAGTAACTCAGCGGGACAGGCAGCTTCTCTGGAGAGAAGGAATGGGTGACGTATCGGGTCGAGACCCTTCCTCAGACTGAGTCAGACGAGATTAGTTTAACGGCATCGGGGTCAGCACACACCTGGTGAACTCAAGGGTTCTCGGGCTTGAATTATACGGTGAGGCTGGACAAGCTGGTATCCTTTTCCCTGAAGCATTGGCAGCTGCGGGGTTACATCGCCAAGGTTCAATGGTCCAACACTGCTTTATTGTCAGATGTACTTAGGCACTGTGAAATTGTTTTTTTTTGCATACAGTGCAGTAAAAATCTTATTATACATGGGCACAAACATTCATATACAATTATATAAAAAGATGAAAGGGGAACGATTTAATCAGAACCCAAGGGGCAACTTTTTTACACAAGGGCGGTGGGTGCATGGAACGAGCAGCCAGAGGAAGTAGTTGAGACAGATGCCATAATGACATTTAAAAGGCAATTAGACAGGTGCATGGATTGGATGGGTTTAGAGGGACACGGGCCAAACCCAGGTTGGTCATAGAAACATAGAAACACAGAGAATAGGTGCAGGAGTAGGCCATTCGGCCCTTCGAGCCAGCACCGCCATTCAATACGATAATGGCTGGTCATCCAAAATCAGTATCCCGTACTTGCTTTTTCACCATATCCCTTGATTCCGTTCTGAGAGCTATATCTAACTCTCTCTTGAAAACAGAGGCCGGACCCTAGGTAGGACGTGTGTAGATGGGGCATGTTGGTAGGCATGAGAAAGTTGGGCCGAAGGGCCTGTTTCCAAGTTGTATCTCAGGCATAGATAAGGTGCTCCAGACTAGAGGACATCAGCTTAAGGTGAGAGGGGAAAAGATTTAAAAGAGACTTAACGGCTAATTTCTTCATGCTGTGGGTGATGTTCATATGCAACAAGCTGCCGGAGGAAGCTGTGGAGATGAGTATTGGAGTTTAAAAGACATTTAGACAGGTACATGGATAGGAAATATTTAAAGAGATAGGGTGGGACAGTGGCGCAGGGGTAGAGTTGCTTTCTTACAGCACCAGAGACCAGGGTTCAATCCTGACCACGGGTGTTTTCTGTATGGAGTTTGTACATTCTCCCTGTGACCATGTAGGTTTTCTCCAGTTGCTCCGGTTTCCACCCACATTCCAAAGTCATGCACATTTGTAGGATAATTGGCTTTGGTAAAATTGTGAATCGTTCCTAGTGTGTACAAGATAGTGTTAATGTGGAGGGATCGCTGGTCGGTGCGGACTCGGTGGGCCGGAGGACTTGTTTCTGCGCTGTATTTCTAAACTAAATTGGGAACAGGCCCTTCGGCCCACAATGCATCGCACAGTGGTATGAATATTGATTTCTCTAACTTCAAGTAACCCTGGCATTCCCTCTCTCTCTATCCCTCCCCCTCCCAAGTCGCACCAGCTTCTCGTTTTGACCCAACCAAAACAGCTGTTTCCTTTATCATTGTTATTATTTTTGCATTTCTTTCATTCATTGTTCTTTATCTCTCCACCTCACCGTCTATATCTCTCATTTCCCTTATCCCTAACCAGTCTGAAGAAACGTCACCCATTCCTTCTCTCCAGAGATGCTTCTTGTTCCGCTGAGTTACTCCAGCTTTTTGTGTCTATCTTCGGTTTAAACCAGCATCTGCAGTTCCTTCCTACACATGTTTGCATATTTTGTGGTGCTGCTACAAGTCAGAATGTCATTGTTCTATCTGGGACGTGTGACAATAAAACACTCTTGACACTTCACTCTTGATAGAGGTTTCGACAGATTATGAGGAGCAAATATGTGGTCAGTAGTTGACACAGGATGGCCCCTTGTATGTAATGCTTACAATTTCTTATTCCATTGAGAAATGTCTCACTGGCTCGTGTACAACATATTAATTCTCAGACTGGTGATTTACTGAAGGGTGAGAGGTGGAGACACGAGGAACTGGAGTAACAGCACCTCACTATCTCTTGGATAGCTTGCAACCCAATGGTATGAATCAAATTACAACGTAATACCCTCTGCCCCCTTTCCCCCCTCCCCCCCCTCCTCCCCACTCCCCTCCCCTCCCCCCCTCCCCCCCTCCCCCCACTCCCCTCCCCCTCCCCCCCCCAGCTCTCTATCCCGTGACCACCCCCCTCCCCCCCACCCATTTCTTCCACTATCTGCCCCCCTCTCCAATCCCCTTGTCATGCTGTTCCTTTGTTCCATTCCCCTCCTTTGGGCAGTCACCTCTCAGAGTGTTATGCCCCTGTCCCACTTAGGAAACCTGAACGGAAACCTCTGGAGACTTTGCGACCCACCCAAGGTTTCTGTGCGGTTCCCAGAGGTTCCCGGAGGTTTTTGTCCTCTGGCAACCACCTTCAACTAGCGTCGCAACCGACTTCGACTAGAAAATTACCGTTTTTAAAACAGAAACCACTTTCGACCATTAGGGAGACTGATAAAAACCTCCGGGAACCGCACGGAAACCTTGGATGGGGCGCAAAGTCTCCAGAGGTTTCCGTTCAGGTTCCCTAAGTGGGGCATGAGCATTATAGGTCGAAAGGCTTGTACCTGTGCTGCATTTTTCTACGTCGATATTGGAATAGGGAGAGGGAAATGTAATGGGGAAAGGGTTGTGCAGCCAATGGGAAGCGTAGCAGACAGGCTGCGGAGGGAGTGCGCAGCCTCGACGGGGGGAGTGGGCCACTGGAGGCCCTGCAGCAGCCTGGGGCTCGGCTGGACGGGGCACCGCAACAAGAGGCCAAGCCAGTGGACCGCTGGCGGCCTGCAGCGGTGGAGCAGTGGCGGAGGACACCACGGCTACGCTTGGCCAAGCCGATCCTGCAACGCCGCCAGGACAACGGGCCTTCATGATCAGGTCAAGATCTCTGCACCTACAACAACTGGGACTTGAAAATGGCGCCACACTAGTGACTCTGTATACTGTCTCAGTGTACCACTGCTCCACACTTGTACTGTATCTGAGATGCTTATCTAAGATGTTGGTAAGGCATCTAAGGTGCTGGTCAGGCCACATTTGGAATATTGTGAGCAATTTTGGGCACCATATCCGAGGAAGGGTGTACTGGCTCTGGAGAGGGCCCAGAGGAGGTTTACAAGAATGATCCCAGGAATGAGTGGGTTAACATATGATGAGCATTTAATGGCACTGGGCCTGTACTCGCTGGAGTTTAGAAGAATGAGGAGGGGACCTAATTGAAGCATACAGAATAGTGAAAGGTTTGGCAAGAGTGGATGTGGAGAGGATGTTTCCACTAGTTCGAGTCTAGGACTAGAGATCAGAGCCTCAGAATTAAAGGATGTTCTTTTAGAAAGGAGATGAGGAGCCGAAGGGGGGGGGGGGGGGGGGGGGGGGGGGGGGAGGGGGGGGGGGGGGGGGGAGAGATAGGGGGGAGAGAGGGGGAGGGGAGAGGAGGGGAGGGGAGAGAGGGGAGGGGGAGAGAGGGGAGGGGAGAGAGGGGAGGGGGAGAGACCCAAGCCGAGACCCAAGCCGAGGCGTGAGCGGGCGTGCGAGCGAGTGTCAACCAAAGGAGCGTTGGTTGGGCTGATGCAGTCAACAGTGCGACTTTTGAACAATGGGGGGAGGAGGGATGGGTGGGAGGTGACGTCAGTCGTAGCGTGAGGAGACGGCAGGCAGGCAGATTCATTGTCAGGTCATCAGCAAAAAACAGGCTTTGTGATATCAAAGTTTGATCTGATTTGTGAACATTTTTAGTAATAACTCAAGAAGTAAAGCACAAAATTTTCAGATAAGCCGTTTTTGGGCTTCAGGGGTTAAATCTCTACCAGAATATATAATTTTCCTCTACTTTACTTTTCCTCTACTCTACTTTTTCCCCTTAACTCACAGAGTTCAATTCACCAAGGAGAAGGATATTGAATTCTGTGAGTTAAGGGGGAAAAGTAGAGTAGCTATGGAAACTATGAGATTCAAAGAGGAGGAAGTACTGACACTTTTGAAAAATATAAAAGTGGATAAGTCTCCAGGTCCTGACAGGATATTCCCTAGGACATTGAGGGAAGTTAGTGTAGAAATAGCAGGAGCTATGACAGAAATATTTCAAATGTCATTAGAAACGGGAATAGTGCCGGAGGATTGGCGTACTGCGCATGTTGTTCCATTGTTTAAAAAGGGTTCAAAGAATAAACTAGCCAATTGTAGAACTATTAGTTTGACGTCAGTGGTGGGCAAATTAATGGAAAGGATACTTTAGAGATAATATATATAAGCATCTGGATAAACAGGGTCTGATCAGGAACAGTCAACATGGATTTGTGCTGGAAGGTTCATGTTTGACAAACCTTCTTGAATTTTCTTGAAGCAGTAACTAGGGAAATTGATGAGGGTTAAAGCAGTGGATGTTGTCTATATGGATTTCAGTAAGGGCCTTTGACAAGGTTTCCCATGGAAGGTTGGTTAGAAGTGGTTCAATCTTTGGGTGTTAATGGCGGAGTAGCAAGATGGATTCAACAGTGGCTGAATGGGAGATGTCAGAGAGAAAGAAATGGTGGATGGCTGTTTGTCAGGTTGGAAGCCAGTGACCAGTGGGGTGCCTCTGGATCTGTGTTGGGTCCACTGTTGTTTGTCATGTACATCAATGATCTGGATGATGAGGTGGATGGAAAATTGGATAAGTTAAATATGCAGATGATACTAAGATAGGTTGGTGTTGTGGATAATGAAGTAGATTTTCAAAGTCTACAGAGAGATTTGGGCCATTTGAAAAAGTGGGCTGAAGATGGCAGATGGAGTTTTAATGCTGTTAAGTGTGAAGTGCTACATCTTGGCAGGACAAATCAAAATAGGACGTCATGGGTAAAGGGTAGGGAATTGAGGAATGCTGAGGAAAACAGAGGGATCTTAGGAATACTGTGCATAGTTCCCTGAAGGTGGAAATCACATGTAGATAGGGTGGTAAAGAAAGCCTTTGGTGTGCTGGCCTTTATAAATCAGAGCATTGTATATAGGGGTGGGAGGAAGTAATGTTAAAATTGTACAAGGCATTGGTAAAGTCCAATTCTGGAGTATGGTGTACAATTTTGGTCGCCTAGTTATAGGAAGGATGTCAAACAAAATTAGAGAGAGTACAGAGGAGATTTATTAGAATGTTGCCAGGGTTCCAGCCAACTATGTTACAGAGAAAGGATTTTGAACAAAGTTAGGTTCTTTATTCTTTGAGCGCAAGAACAGAAGGTTAAGGGGGGACTTGATTGAGGTCTTTAAAATGATTGAAAGGGATAGACAGTCAGAGTTAACGTGGATACGTTTTTCCCATTGAGGGTAGGGAAGATTCAAACAAGGTGGGCATGACATGAAAATTAATGGACAGAAGTTTCGGGGTAAACGTGAGGGGGAATTCTTTACTCAGAGGGTGGTGGCTGTGTGGAATGAGCTTCCAGCAGAAGTGGTGGAGGCAGGATCGATTTTAACATTTAAGAGTAAAGTGGATAGGTATATGGACGTGAAGGGAATGGAGGGGTATGGTCTGAGTGCAGGTAGATGGGACTAGGGGAAAACAAATGGTCGGCACGGACTGGAAGGGCCGAGAGGGCCTGTTTCCGTGCTGTAATTGTTATATGGTTATATGGTTATATAAACATTTTCCCGTTCGCACGTCGTTTTTTCAAGAAGATGTGAAAACACACAAACAAATAAATAAATACACACATGCACATCCAAGATCAGAGTTTTATAGTTATAAGGATATGATTGAATCAAAATCATGAATTATAAATTCACATTGCAAAAATGGTTTCACAATTGTTGTACTTCTTCTTCTTGCGTATGGCGTGCACAGCCTAAAGTTGGAGGACAACTTGTTCTATTTGATCTTATTTGATTGTGCACGCCGGGTTGATTGCATTAGTCGAAACAGGGCGGACCCCGTGAAGGTTGCAATCTTCCACCCCGGTAGTACTGAGTTTCAGTATTCCATACTGATATTTGAGAATACATGAGGTTGCATGCAAAATACTGATTTTCAAAAATCCAGTTTCTGTGTAGTACGTTCTATTGCATTTATGTGAGAAATACCGATTTACCCAACAAAATACTGATTTTTAGCCATCAAAATACGGAAATGCTCGGTGAAGCTTGGCAGCTCTGCAATTATTCACAATCACATTGTGTTTGATAATTCAAAATGTGATTTGTGATCTTGTTTATGAGTCATCATGGAACTAGAATTTGTTATAATAGTATGACAGTAAAATAGGTTTGTTTGAAAGCGATCATAGTAATGTAAATGCACCATTCAGTTTGACTTCAATTTTCATGATGGAAATTGAAGTCGAACTAAATGTTGTATTCATATCACTATTCCATGTTGAAATTGATGTGATGTGAAATTGTTAGGTCAGGAGCACCATTAAAGATGCACTGCACACACTAACACAGTCGAACAATAACAGACAATCAAATCAACACATAAAACATTTTCTAAAGGTTTTCTTTACTGCAAAAATGTACCGTATCTTATCATGAGTTTTTGCATGATCCTTTATAACATTTTACATAACATTTTACAACAGTACGACATGATTATTAAAACAAGGACAACTTCAATTCTTGATTTTAAAAAATGTACACATCAATTACCCCAATCATCCCATTCCACCCACTCATTACTCCTGACTCAACCAAAATTATTTCTGAAATATTGGTCATAATATTGGTGCAAAAATGCTCCAAACAAAGGCTCAGAATGCACCAGAGGTCATCTAAAACCCCAGAGCTTCCAGGGCCCGCGAGGGACTTCGAGCTTCGCACTCGTGATCAAATTTTCACATAAACATTTTGTAATCCTGTCATGCCACCCCCCTTTGTGAACGTATGAACTTATGTCAAACCCGTACAAGAGGCAGAGCAAAGGCGAAGATACAGAGTGCAAAATATAGTTCTCAGCATTGTAGCGCATCAGTTCCACAATGGACGATGGACGATATATAATACCCGAACCCCATGAATAAAGCAAAAGACAAGAATAATTCAAGAGCAGGAAACTGGTTTTAATACCAGAGAATATAAGAAATGAAATCCCGGGTCTCTGGTGCTGTAAGCGCTGTAAGGCAGCAACTCTACCACCGCGCCACTGTGTCACCTTGGACTGTATGCAAAAAATAATAATTTCACTGTACTTCGGTACATGTGAAAGTAAAGAACCATTGAACCATTGGCAGTCCTGTCTCTCTCGCCTTGCAGGGATCAAGGACTTTACTATGTTCCGAGCATCAACATGTCTGGGAACTGCTGTCACATTTTGTAGACTGGCTGTAATTAACTGAATTCTCTGCAATGATTAGTAGCATTCACTTTAACAAAAAAATGTCTTCTCAACAAGTGGATGTTAAAGATTCCATGGAGCTATTTCAAGAGTTGGGAAATATATCTCCTTGCCCAACGTTCTTGCCAATATACCAGCAGCAATAAAAAGAAATTAACTGCTCGTTCACCTTGGGGCAGATTACGATGGGAAAAGCGTAGGCAGGAACTGCAGATGCTGGTTTACATTGAAGATAGGCACAGAATGTCTCGAGTCAAAAGATCAGGCAGCACGGTGGCGCAGCGGTGGAGTTGCTGCCTTACAGCTCTCACAGACTCGGGTACGATCCCGACGATGGGTGCTGTCTGTACGGAGTTTGCACGTTTTCCCTGTGTCCCATGTGGGTTTTCTCCGAGATCTCTTTTTGTTTCCACCCACACTCCAAACGTACGGACAGGTTTGTAGGTTAATTGGTTGGTATAAATGTAAATTGTCCCTAGTGTTTGTAGGATAGTGATAATGTGCGGGGATCGCCGATTAGTACGGACTCAGTGGGCCGAAGGGCCTGTTTCCACGCTAGTTTCCATCTCTAAACTAGAAGAGGAAGAGGGTAGAGGGAGAGAGGGAGAGGGAGAGGGAGAGAGAGAGGTAAAATTGTACAACAAAATATGTTCAGTGTGTGTGTATTTATATACAAGCAATAATAGTGCATTGAGATGAGGATAAAGGAGATAAGGAGGAATGTCTTTAGTCAGTGGGTGGTGAATCTGTGGATTTCAATGCCACAGTCGGCTGCGGAGTTCAGGGTCAATGGGTATATTTAATTTGGACACAAAGAACTGCGGAAGCTAATTTACAAAATAATACACAAATCGCTGGAGAAATCAGCAGATCAGGCAGCATTTGTCCATGTGGAAGACATGGACAAATGTCATTTTGGGTCAGTATCCTTCCTCCGGCAGTAGATTTTTTTAGGCTGAGAGTTAGCATTAACATAGAAACATAGAAATATAGAAACATAGAAAATAGGCGCAGGAGTAGTAGCAATGTTACAACATTTTGAGATTTTTTAAAAATCAAGTCTGCAATTTATCCCATCAGATAAAGCATAAAAATAAGTTTAATTTGATACCTAATTCACTTTCATATCTTCAGTATTACAAAAGTTATGCCCATTTTCATACTTGTAAATTAGCATCTGGTTCCCTATTGCTTTTCCATTGACAACACAAAAGCTGTGATCAAGGACAGTCAAAAGCTCATAACTTTCTTAAAAATTAAGAGAACTGAATGAAATTTTCAGTTGTTATAGATTAAAGCTATCTGAAACAAATAATAAAACTTTCTAACTTGGAAGACTGAATTTTAGAGGTATTAATTGTTAATGACTAATTGTAGCTAATACAAAATTGACCATTGTGACGGAAATACTAGTTAAACACACCAGGCTGCCTTGAAATTCAAAAATGTGATATTCTCAAGATCAGAACTAAAAAAAAAAAAAAACAATTTTATTTTGTTTTTTAATTGTAGAAACACATATATACGAGTACACTCTTTTCGGACAATGAGAGTTGTGTACTATACAATATTATTTCATATTGATTATCGAGTAATACTGTTTATTTAATTGTAATATTATCCATTAACTTTTCGTGGTTATTTATTTTATTATTAATTGGGAGTATATGTGAGTATATTCCTAAAGGTAAGCAATACACTCAGTTTCTCATTTATAGATATTCTTCTAATACCAAATAGAAATCCGCTATATATAACACGTAATACCCAATCTTAAACAAAGTTTTATGATATTCATAATGTTATCAAAAAATATTAATAATGTTTGTATTATTGTTAACTTTTTATATTTCATAATTATTGTATAATTGAAAATACATCGTTGTTTATATTTACAAGTTTAAGAAGCTATAATCTTTTTCTTACGAACAAAAATAAGTTGTGTAATATTAAAAATTTATATAATATGTTTTCTATATTTTTTTCCTTAATTAAAAGATAGGAAGATTAGAGAACGAGATAGAAAATAGGAAAAGAAATTGTGAAAGTTTGATGGAGATTGAAGGATTACTAAATCATCCATTCAGGGAGATACATTCATGATTTATTTATACTGTATTTCTTCATCCATTCTGATATTCAGGCCTCAGTCAAGTCCCTGCGCAGAACCATTATGACCATGTAGATATTTAATATAGGGAGACCATAATCCCCTTGAAGAGATCTATACCTGTCCATAAGGACACGTCTCAAATCTCTCAAGTGAAGTGTCTCCGTCTTTCTGTATTCAACATTTTAATTGTTGGGGATACAGGAAACGGCCTTTCCAAAATTTTAATATAATTTTTTCCCAATAATCAAGATATAGTCGATAAAAGTTCTTTGATTCCTTGTAATTATTTGTTCCGTTTCCGGTTTTCCAGTAATGATTAATTTGGGTCCATGAATCTTAGTTAATATTAATAAATTCGAGACTTCTTAAGTATTTCATTCCAATATTCTAGAATCTTCGTTCAATAGTAAAATGATGTGACAAGTTGCTTCTAAGGATTTGACATTTATCACATATAAGGTGATTGTTTCGAATTATATTATGATAATTTAGACTTTGAATATGTAATTCTAGTAAAATTTGAGAAACTGTATAAGAGCTGTTTAGCATTTAAAGAACAAGTTATGTATATGTTGTAAGCTTTTCCTTCCCATATTTCTGGAGATTATTGACTTATTCATTTTCCAAACGTTGTATAGAGTATTTCCGTTGTTGGTATATCACTTTCCAACAAAATATTGTAATTGTATGATATCATTTTTTCTGTATTTGGGATGTTGATTTTCAAGGCATTCATCTAAATTTCTCTCTTTCTATTTCTGAGTTCTTGTGTATTTGCAGTGATATAGTTTCTGTTTGAAATATTCGGAAATATTTCATTATTATGAAAGCCGTAGGTTTGTTGTAAATTCTTTGAAATGAAAGAAAGAATTTTCCTTATAAAAGATTCCCCTATATTTTTAAATTCTTTATTTTGCCATTGTATAAAAGCGTATCCATCATTGACGGTTTAAACGTAAAGTTGTTGGCCAATTGTAAGGACCTAGCGGTTTATAAATTTTTTTTGTAGTGTTTTCTTTATTTGGTATCCAAATAACGTATTCCACTTTCTTTTATCAAATTTTCACTATAAATTTTCTTAGGTACATTAATTGTAGCAAATATTATAGAGCTATTTTAATGGGAACAGTCTGCTCTTTCCATTTTTAACCAATTTGGTTTTTATTATCTGTTTCTCCTAACCATAAATTAGATTTTAAATATTAACTGCCCAATAATAAAAACATAAAATTTGGTAAGCTAAACCCCCTTTATTTTTTGCTTTACATAAATGTTTTTATTATTCTATGATTTCTTATAATCCCAGATAAAGTTAGTTACTATTGAATCTACTTTTTTAAATAATTTTTAGAGAGATATGATCGGGATTGATTTGAAATAATATATATTTGTTGTGGGAGGAAAAATCATTTTTATTGCGTTTATTTTACCGAACTTTGAGATAGGTAAAGCTTTTCCAGTAAAGATATTATTATTTAATTTTATTCAATAATATCGGGAAATTAGACTTAAATAAAGAGTCAAATCGTTTGTAACAAAAATACCATGATATTTATGATTTTCATTTGTTATCTTAAGGAAATTGTTGTAATATCGGTAAATTATTCATAGTGATTGGCATATGTTCCTTTTATTAAATGATACTGTATCCTGAAATTGAACAAATTCCGTTATTAGTTTTAACAATTACGGATACTTATTTCCGGTGTAGTAATATAAGGAATATAAATCGGTCCGCATATTAACGAGATTTTATTCTTAGTATCTTTAGTATCATATTCCATATATTTCTGGGCGTGCCACATCTTTCCCTTTGAGCAGAGGTTCGATTGCTAAAACGCAAACAGTAATGGTGATAAAGGGACTAGCTTGTCTAAACCGAGATAAACTAAACTTAGTTTGATAAACATATGGTTTGTTATTATTCTAGCTGTTGGGTTTGCATATAATAATTTAATCCAAGTAGAAACTTATCACCAAGCTTAAAGGCTTCCATCACCGGAAAATAGATAAGGCCATTCCACCTGGTCAAAAAGCTTTCTTCTGCATCCCAACGAGATGATACTAGACTTTTTTATCCACTTCTTTTGAATATATTGTTATTAAATAACCGTCTTAGATTTTTTGAAGAATATCTTTTCAGGTATAATATCCTGTTTGATCAGGATGAATTATTCGTTAACAATTTTGCTTAATTCTTTGTTCAAAGAATCTTTGTTAAAATTTTTTGATACTGTATTTAATAAAGCAATTTGCTCTATATGATCCTGGATCATCCAAATCTTGATTTATCTTTGGGGTATAAGTGTTATAATAGATTCGTTCAGAGTATCTGGTAATTTCTCTTGTGTATATATCTGTTCATATATTGATTTAATTATGGGACATTTGGTCATGAAAAGATTTTATAAAATCCGAGCCTATACCATCTGTCTGAGTTTTACCATTTTTTTATAGATTTAATAGATGTCTTGGATTTCTTTTATTGAAATATCGGCATTTAATAGTTCTCTATTTTGTAAATTAATTCTTTTAAGTTACATACATTTAAAAGGCATCTATTTCTGTTTTATTTACTGTTGTGTTCCCAGTATACAAATTTTGTTAATAGTGCATACATCTTTCATTAATATTCTTGGGGTTTGTATAATAATTCACCGTTTTGTGATTTAATCCTATGATAATTTGTTTTCTGCTTCATTTTCCTTAATTGTCGAGCCAAAAGTTTTTGTGGTTTGTCTCCAAATTCAAACAACCAATTGTTTTGTAGTTCGGTAGTATTTAAAACTTGAGCAGTATATTTTTTATTTAATTTATATCTCAATGCCTACAAATGTTTAGTATGTATTATTATATCTGATTTTGTTGCATTTCTGTATATCTAATTGTTTAATCTCCCCTTTCTAAGTTCCTGTTTTTCCTTCCGAATCTTCTTATTATGGAAATGCTTGTGAAGAAATCATAATTCCTCGAAGATATGCTTTAAATGTTTCCCATAATAAAGAGCGGAGATCTTCTGGTTGTCATTTATTTCAAAAAACATCTTAATCTGATTAAATTGTAGTCCTGAGTGGTTTTATTTTAAAATTGGTGGATTAAGTTTCCATTGTCCTAGATTTTTCTGTTTTACCATTTATTTTAATTTTAAATGTTAATGGCCTGATCTGAAATTATAAATATTATGATATTTGGGATTGTAAGTAAGTGAAATAAGCTTTGCATTCTACAGGAAGTAAATCTATTCTTGAATAAGTTTTATGTACTGGCGAGTAGAAGGAAAAATATTATCGACCAGTAGGATTTTTCTGTTTCATGGACCTCTTTAATGTTAGTCGTTTGGAGTATGCGTTTAATAAATCACTAGTATGCGATTTATTTTCCTTTGTTTTGAGATCTATCTAATAAGGGTTCTATTGTACAATTAAAATCTCCTCCAATTATGCAAAATTGTAAATGTGTTTTAATTCCGGATATATTAATCATTAAGTACTTTCTTTTTAAGAATAAAGGACTATCAAATTTGGCCATTGATGTGCTAACAAAAATCATTTTTTTCCTGTTTATTTCTCCTATTACAATAATGTATCTGCCATCTTTATTAGATATATATAGTAGATATATGCGTAATTAAAGTACCTTTACGAAATTATATTGCTACGCCTCTTGGTTTATGCGTAAGGAAAGAGGAATATTTTTTCTATCCATTTATCTTCAGCTATTTTCTGCGTCTTTCTTTAGGGGAGTTTCTTGAATATAAATTACATCAGCTTTCATTGCCTTTAAGTGTGTCAATATTTTTCTCTTTTTATTGGTTCATTGATACTTTAACAATTCCCAAACTGCAAAAGGTTATCCCTCGTTTCCCCTATTTCTTTTTAAATCCTGCCAATTTTTTAGGTTTGTGGGGAATCTAGAATAGGGTCAAGGGGTCCGCGCAGTAGACCTAACCTTCCACCGAACACCGAATAGATGAATTTTAGATTCTCTTTTATGTTCTTCTCGAATATATCTCCATTGTTCCAGTGTATAGCTCCCTTCAAATGAAAAGAAATAGTAAACTAAAAGAATAATGAAAAGTAAGTAAAAAAGTTAGTAGGTGCATAAAAGAGTAGAAACTACAATTAAAATATTTGTAGTTTGTGAAAGCCAAACTCTATTGGCTATTAATCTAAAGGCTTCCGGCATTGAGGTTATTTAATTTAGCGCTCCTAATTTTAAGGATTTATTATTCCTTGGATATATTTTAACGGGAATATAATTTTAAAGAAATGAAAGGAGTTGATATTAATCATCATAAAAGTATATGTATCTAATTTAGTATTTTAAAAAATTCTAATTATAAAGCCACAGATAAGAGTTTTTTTTAAATACAAAAAATAAAAATCATTATTAAACAAGGAAAAAAAACATTAAGGGGAGGGTATCTCAAATGTAACAAGACTTAAAATATTAATTATTAGTAGTATTAATTAGCAATAGTGAACGTCTTGGTTAATAACAGCCAAAACCCCCCCCCCCCCCCCCCCCCCCCCACATATAGTAATAATAAAAACGCAGTTATAATTTTAGTATTGTGTGTTATTTGTTGTGTTAGTTTTATAATATGAGTAATGTCAATGTGAGTTCTTCCAATCCGGGAAAAACATTTCGTTCCATACAATTGTCCGTTCCTTCTGATTTCTTCTAATTCCATTTTGTCTTTTATAAAGTCTCATAGGATGGTAAGAGACCGTACTAGGGCTTTAAAAATAGTAAAAGACAGTATATTTGCTTGTAGATGGTTTTCAAGTGTCAAACTGCTTTGCAATTCCATTGCTTCTGTTGGATGTCTTGAAAAGTGTTCACGCTGTTATAAGTTACTCTTAGGATGGCTGGGTAATTCAGGACCGTATCTCAAGTTAATCTACACCCCTCATAAGTTTTTGGTTCGTTTAAACGCTTTTCGTTTTCTGGCAACCTCTGGGGGATAGTCTCGAATAGGATACTGATTCTTTGTCCTTGAAAACCATCAGCTTCTTTGTTCTCGAGCTCTCCGCATTAATATCCTCGAGAGTGAAATCATATGTAACTTTACAATGATTTGTCTTGGAGGGGGTTTGCACTGGTCTGTCTTCTGCACGACTCGATGTGCACGAGTAAAAACAGGCATATCATCAAAGATAAAACAGCTTGCAGTTAATTTAGCAGTGAATTCTCGAGTGTCTTCGTGTTTCTCTAGACCTTCAGGAATCCCTGCAATCCTCAAGTTCTGCTTTTTGATAGGCCTTCTAGCGCGTGCATTTTTCTGTTCTTTGGATTACACTCCAGTAGACGTTCTTGCTCTGTTATCAGCTTTGCTGTAGACACAGTACCTAGCTCTACGCTATCTTTTCAAGGTTTTTAATGCATCATCTTGTTGTTCGACACATTTGCAATAGGGTCAATCTTATTTTTAAAGTCTTTTAACATTTTCATGTTTAGCCTCCTTCTGCGTTCCATATTATTAATCATTCATGATTTCATTCTTCAATATTTCTGATTCTTTCTTGATAAGTATCAATTGTGTCTTTGTATCTTTTTGAAATTCACTCCATTGATTTTTCATCAAGTCCATCTGATTATTAATTTGAGAGATTTCTTCCTTTATATTCCCTTTATTTCTTCATTTCTTTCTTTATATCTTTCATTTCTGCCTGAACTACGTATTAAATCAGCCATCTGGTGAGAATAAAAGATTTCAAGTTCTCACCTCCTGTGTCTGCTTTCCTGGAGAGTCTTCCAGGGAACTGGCCCTACTCGATGTCCGAGGCTTCTCCCAGGCCTTCTCCCGCATTCGCCCGGGTTTTCGACCCTTCGTTTTTATCGGTAGGGCTCGTGCCGTCATGAGTTGGTCGCAGGGGCTGATGAAGTCAGACCGGTATCGTCGATGTTTGACGCGGCAGACAGTAAAAGCATGGCGATCGATCGGTAAGTTCTTTTAAATCCGTTTAAATCCCCGCTTTTTTTTTCAAAATTTTTGCGGAGGGGGGGGCGTTTTGGTTGGCGCTATGCTTTAAGGCTCCATAGCGCCACCGGAAGTCTCAAGATCAGAACTTTAATATTATTATATTATATGCTGTAAGTCTGTAACAGATAGGCAAATAAATTACAATTTTTAGAATAGACCAAGTCTTTATGGAGAAGATCAGCTGCTAGCTGGTACATTGGCATATCATAATCAGTAGCATCATCATACTCCTCAGATTGTAACCAATAAGCAACTCTTGTTTTTGCTCCTTTTCAATTTTGGCATTGTAAACTACAAGTTTTTGCTCTTCAAACCACACATGACATGCCTTTCTGCCCACTACTTTCCCATTAAGAATGTCCTGAAGATCATCACATAAATTAAATTCATCTAATCAATTACAATCATCTAATCTAAATTCAATTACTAGATTTAAACATCTATCCATTTTTTAAGAAAAGGCAATTTTTTTTAAATAGCCTAAGTATCCAAATAACAAACTAATCCCATTCTCACAAGACTTCACAATATAACATGATTTTTAAATCTCACTGTCATGAATGTATATGCCAAATGGAAGGAATTTCATGTTTAATTTCCATGAATTAATCTAGAAATGTCCGCTCTCAATATAATCAAAATTATTATTTTTTGCACAATACATGTGACTAAAACTGTTGTGGATATTTAGTATAAAGATTTTGATTATGAATAGACAATTACACTAACTATAGAAGATTTATGACATGATTGTCCAAAAAAAAAGATTTTATTCATCTTGCGAGTGGGTATTTCTGGAATGCGATCGATTGGAACGTTGCCGTTGCCATAGGTTTTAACCCCATATTGGCAGGCAAAGACATGGGCTGAATCGTTTGGGGAGTAATAACATTTCCGCGTCGTATAAATAAAATTGGACTAAAGCCACCCCAAGAAGCACAGGATTATATGTGAAATTAACGATCTTCCTTTGTTTTGTCCTGATATTACGATCCTTCACATTTTAAGGCGTTGAGGGCGTTCAAAGTCGCTTTTTACTTTAATCCAACTATTAAATTGTCCAGCGATTTTTTTTTTTTTAAACGGGAACGGAAGTCCGATCGATTTTTCTTCATCAACTAGCAGCCCGTGGAAATCCCTCTCCAACAAGAGATACAAACCTGCATTTTAATCCCCCCCCAAAGGTGCTGTAGTCGCACACACAGCCAGTGGCAGATCTGCTGCGCCGCTGAAGGTAGGTTTTGTCACATCGCTAGGAGTAGGCCATTCGGCCTGTTGAGCCAGCACCGCCGTTCAATATGATCATGGCTGATCATCCAAAATCAGTACCCCGTGCTGGCTTTTTCCCTTGATTCCCTTAGCATCCAGTGAATTGGCCTCCACTGCCTTTTGTGGCAGAGAATTCCACAGTTTCACAACTCTCTGGGTGAAAATTATTTTCCTCATCTCAGTCCTAAATGGCCTACCCCTTATTCTTAAACTGTGACCCTTGGTTCTGGACTCACCCAACATGAGAAACATTTTTCCCGCATCGACCCTGTCCAATCCTTTAAGAATTTTATGTTACTAGACCAAGTGCAGACCCGTTGGTCTAGTAACATACCTTGGTCTACTCCCCCAACGGTGTGCATTGAGGGAGGCTGATGAGATGTTTTTGAAATGGGCCTCCCCCTGACGTCACTGAAAGGAATATTCTGTTTCACCGTACCGTGGGTGGTGGGGGGGGGGGGGCATTGTGACGTCGACTGGAGCTTGGCGTTTTAAAAGGTGTTTTTTTTTTTACTTTAATCATGATAACCCGGGGGGAGGGCAGTTTATAACCGGGGGTGGGTGGGGAGAGGGTGGGAATGTGAATAACCTTGGGGGGGGGAGGGGGGGGGGTGTCGAGGGGGGGGGGAGGGGGGGAAGTGGTGGGGGGTGGGGGGGGGGGGAGGTGGGGGGGGGGAGTTGGGGAGGGGGGCGGGGAGGGGAGGGGTGGGGGCGGCAGCGTGGTGGGGGGGCGGGGGACGGGGGGGGGGGGGGGGGGGGGGGAGGGGGGGGGTTAGGGGGTGAAGGGAGCGGGGGAGAGGGTGTGAAATTACCAGGGTGGGGGGAGGTGGGTGGGGATGTGAATAACCTTGGTGGGGAGTGGCAGGGGATGTGAATACATTGGAGGAGGGAGGGGGCAGGGGGTGTGAATTACCACGGAGGGGCGTGGGGCAGGGGCGGGGGGGGGGGGGGGTGATGTGAATAACCCATGGGGGGAGGGGCAGAGGATAGGTGTCATAACATTGGAGGAGGAGGGGGTAGGGGGTTGTGAATAACCATGGTGGGGAGGGAGGAGGTGGGGGCGGGTCTGTGAATAACCAGGCGAGGGAGGGGCGGTTGGTGGTGGGTTGTGGCACTCGGCTTCGGCTTGGGAGCCCATTGTGATTGTCATCACTGGAAGCTCCAGGAAATAAGGTTTATCGCGGAAGCTAGCTGCGGTTACCATTGGCAACGTCCATTTCTATGTCATTATGGCACTCGACAGAACCCATAAACTTGATACCCCGATGCGATTGGTGCACTGTGAGTGGCATTGTGCTCATCATTGGAAGTCTGGAAAAAAGGCTGTGGGGTGCAAACCGTTTTATTTGCCTTTTTTAATTAAAATTTGAATCGTCAATGACGTGAAATACAGGTTGAAATCTTGTGAACCTGATTACTGCATGGAGGGGAAAAATGTGAGTCAGAATATGTACAAATGTAAGCGCTACTGCGTAGCGTTTTAACAAAGGTAGAAAAACATATACACACACACACACACACACACACATACAAGATGACACTTTTAATAGCATTTAGATTAGTGGTAACAAATTAGCCTTAATGCTAATGTAATTAATTAGGCAATCTGGAGATCTTTTGATAAATGTTGGTTTCGTGAGCACTTAATGATAGCACTTACTTGATAGTCATAAAAATCTATTTGGCTTTCCTATCTTCTTCAAGAACAAACCTATCCTTGTCTGCCACTGTACTAATTCAGAGTGCTTTACGCCGATCTGACCTCTGAGACTATCCACTGAGATCAAGCGCAAGGTTTAGTTTTAAGTTTATTATTGTCATGTGTACTGAGGTACAACGAAAAGCTTTGCTTTGCTTGCTATCCATACAGTTTAGTTCAGTTTAGAGATACAGCGTGGAAACAGGCCCTTAGGCCCATCGAGTCCGCTCCAAACAGCGATCCCCGCCACACTGGGGCCATTTTTACACATAAACACTAAGCCAATTAACCTGTACGTCTTTTGGAGTGTGGGAGGAAAGCAGATCTCGGAGACAAAACCAAGGAAAAGAAACCCACGCAGTCACTCGGAGGGCGAACGTACAAACTCCGTTTTCGACAGCACCCGTGGTCAGGATCAGACCCGGGGTATCCGGCGCATGCAAGCAAGGTGTTGGCAGCAATTCTATCGCTGTCTCTCATGGCCGCCCAGATACAGATTAGATAATAATCCAAATCAGATCCTAGATGGTGCCCAAGCCAGGCCACCCTTTGTGTGCTGGTAAATTAAACTAATAGTGTAAGTTTAGTTTAGTTTAGAGAGACAGCGCATGGGAAGCAAGGCCTTTCGGCCACCGGGTCCGCAGCGACCAGCGATCCCCGCACATTAACACTATCCTACACCCTCACTAGGGACAATTTTTACACCTATACCAAGCCAATTAACCTACAACCCTGTACATCTTTGGAGTGTGGGAGGAAACCGAAGATCTCGTAGGAAAACCACGCCTCAGTTTCACGGGGGAGAGAACGTACAAACTCCCTACAGACAGCACCCGTAGTCGGGATCGAACCGGGTCTCCCGGCGCTGCATTCGCTGTAAGGCGGCAACTCTGCTGCTGCTCCACCGTGACCACCGTGACATAAATACAATCACGTCTGTTGGAATTTAGAAAGATAAGATGTCATTTCTTCAGTCAGAGGGTGGGGAATCTGTGGGAATCCATTGCCACAGACAGCTGTGGTGAGACCAAGTCAATGAATATTTTTAAGGTGGAGATTAATAGATTAGTACGGGGGTCAGGGGGTTATGGGGAGATAAGCGGGAGAATGCGGTTTAGGAGGGAAGAGATAGATCAGCACGATTGAATGGCGGAGCAGACTTGACTGGGAGATTGGCCTATAATAAATATATAATAATACACCACACCCATGAATAAAGCAAAGACAAGAATAATTCAAAAGCAGGAAACTGGCTTTAATACCAGAGAATGAAGAAATGGAAACTAAATCATGATCATCTAAAAGTTCTATCATTTGAAGCAAATTTTTTTTAATGCTTTCATAACTGTCAGTGTGTATCTTAGCACATAGAATATTGAACATGGAACAGATTTACTGCACAAAGGACAGGCCCTTTGGCCCACAATGTCTCTGACGAACATGATGCCGTTAAACTGAATGCATCTGCCGAAGATAGTCACAAAAAGCTGGTGGAGTAACTCAGAGGGACAGGCAGCAGCTCTGGAGAGAAGGAACAGGTGACGTTTCGGGTTTTGAGACCCTTCTTCAGACAGATGTCAGGGAGAGGGAGATACATAGATTAAGGTAGTAGCGTAAGGTGTGAAAACAGGACAAAGGGATACTCATCTGCCTAGACATGGTTCCAGGTCCCTCCGTTCCCTGCACGACCACGTGCCTTCCTAAAGCATCTCAAATGTCTTTACCACACCTGCCTCCACCAGCACCAGCACAGTGGGGCAGAGGTAGAGTTGCAACACCAGAGACCCGGTAACGATCCTGACTATGGGTGCTAGTTTATTATTTTGCATATACAGCGCAGACACAGTCCCCATGGCACACCGGGACCGCACCACCTGCGATCCCCGCACATTACCACCACACACACCACACCCACTAGGGACAATTTTTACATTTATCAAGCCAATTTTACCTACAAACCTGTACGTCTTTGGAGGTGTGTGAGGAGGAAACGAAGGTCTTGAAGAAAACCCACGCAGATCACCCATGGAGAAAGAGAACGTGTTTAGTTTACAGCGCGGAAACAAGCCCTCCGGCCCACACGAGTCCGCACCGACCAGCCATCCCCTCACATTGACACTATCCGACACACACTGGGGACAATTTCACATTCACACCAAGCCAATTAGCCCATAAACCTGTACGTCTTTGGAGTGTGGTGAGGAAACTGAAGATCGTGGCAAGGAAAGAACCCACGCAGGTCACGCTGAGGAAGGTAACGTACAAACTTCCGTACAGGCAGCACCCGTAGTCGGGATTGAATCTGTGCCTTTGGCGCCGTAAGGCAGCAGCTCTACCGCTGCGCCACCTGCCGCCCCACCTCAATTTCCAAGAACCAGCAGGCATATAAGGGACTGAATGGCCTCCTTTAAGCTGATTTGTTTCAACCATCGGGAAAGATGTGAAGCCTATAGAGAGGCTGCGGCAGGGATTTAGGTTCAAGTTTAGTACTGTCATGCGTACTGAGGTAGAGTGAAAAGCTTTGTTTTGCAGGCCAATTGTCAAGAAGGATGAAAAATAGTGTATAAGACCGTGTATAAACGTGCAGTCTTTTACCAGAAGGAGTAGGGAATTCAAGAGCCAGAGGACATCGATTTAAAGAGAGCGGGGAAAGATTTAATAGGAACATGAGGGGATGTTTTTAACAAAGGGTGGTGGGTGCATTGGACAAACTGACGGAGGGGTAGTAGGGATGCTTACAATCACAACGACTTAATAAGCTTTCAGACAGGTGATAGTGATTGGATGGTTTAGAGGGATATGGGCAACGCAGGCAGGTGGACTAGTGTAGATGTGGACGTTAGTTGGCGTTGTGCCGATGGGCTATTTACAGCTTATGTGACTCTATAAGAAGGAGGCCAGGACAGGAGGAGATGTTTAGGAAGCAATTGTGAGAAGTGAAGGGGCTGGTTAGATGGCAGAACTTTGCTTGAATGACTTGGTGAAGATTGACATTGGATTATGATCGTGCCTTAATGAGGCTTGAGCAAGCAGCCAAAGCGAGAAAGCTCAAACCTGGCGAAGCTTGGCACTCCTCCGATTGTTGTGTGGTGGATTTCAGTCATCCGCCAGACCTGATTTGATTTCCGGCCTTGTGAGGAAACAGTGAAAGCAAAACAAAATACTCCCCTCAACCTTGTTGAATCTGTTGGATTTCTTTGCCACGGCAAGGCTTCTTTGGGAGGCCAAGTCAGTGGATATTTTTAAGGCAGAGAGAGATAGATTCTGTTACCAAAGCAATTTACCATTCAGTACAGGGTGTCAGAAGTTATGGGGAGAAGGCAGGAGGAATGGGGTTAGGTGGAATAGGTAGATCAGCATGAATGAATGGCGGAGTAGACTTGATGGGCCAAATGGCCCTATTTACTCCTATCACTAATGGACCCTTATGACCTAACCTCTAATATTCCAAAAGAATACATTCAGGGAGAAATCAGATTAGTAAGGGTGTCAGGGGTTCATTATGGGGAGAAAGGCAGGAGAAGGGTTTTAAAGAGAGATAGATCAGCCATGATTGAATGGTGGATTCGACTTGATGGGCGGCAAATGGCCTAAATCTGCTCCTTGTACTTATGTGAACCTAATGTTCAATAAGCAAAAACATTCATAAAGAAAGAAAATTGGTAGACATTTCCCTTGTTTCATTTTCTCCCTGAGGGTTGAAAAGGTTCTGGGAGTTTATTCAATTATCTAGTCCTCTCTAAATATCATACCATTATACTTCCTTTCGAGTCTTATATTCCTGGAGGACTTGTACAGCTTGGAACTAAGGCCAATCAGCCCGGAACTCATCTATGTGACCAGTTGAGTTATCCATGTTTATCTCATCTCCAACGCTTGCGCGGGCTCGTGGCGAAGTGGGTAAGCTACTGCTTTACAGTGCCAGAGACCACGGTTCGATCCCGACTTGGGGTGCTTCATAGGCTGTATTTGTTCATTCTCCCATGCCTGCATGGGTTTCTTTGCGATCTTCAGTTTCCTCCCGCACTCCAAAGATGTGCAGGTTGTGGGTCTTTGGTCTAAGTATAATATATTTTTTTAAATGACGTTAGTGGGTAGGTTTGTGTTAACGTGCGGGAATGTTGGTTCATAAGGTCATAAGTGATAGGGTAGATTTTAGGCATGTCAGCCCCTCATTGTCTATCATGGCTGATTCTATCCTCCCCTCCTAACGCCATGCGGGGATTCAGTGGGATGAAATGAAACTAAACTCAACATTGGTCCATAGCCTCTACGCATAGAATCTCACGCGTGTTCAACCTCAAACACTTCTAAATCTCATCTGTGCGTTTTAATTGTACAATCCCTGCCTTTGTGGAGGGTCACCGTGGAAAAATCAATCACGCATCTTTGACTCAGTAAGGCTCCCGAGCATCATCGTGATTCAGATTAGTTAACTGCAGTGTGTTTGAATCGTTGGATGAAGACTTAATCGAGAAATGAAATCTTTCATGCCTCAGAAAATTGAAGTTGTTGGCTTTTTATGGTTGGAGGGCATAACGCACTCAGTCCACTGCTCGTTTCCACTCGATGTGCAGATGTTTCCGATCTAATTACTGCTGGATAAATATGTTTTTATTACATTGCCTCTTCATCGATTCTGCTCGAACTGAATTTCAGACTAATTTTGTATTTATATGAGCCACAATCGGACAAATGACTGTGTTAAATCGTGCAGATAAAAGCTTGCTCTGAGATTTGTTTCTGTTGTGTAAAAGATGATTGTATTTAGTCTTTCCTCTAATTGTCCTCAAGCACTGGTTAGATTAGTTGGGCCATTCAACTTATCGCTGCATCCATGTAGAAAGGGACCAAAAATATCTGAGCCAACATCTGATCATTTCAAACCGGTGCTTTCTCGATCCAGAATTTAAATGTCAGTAAAAACCCATCAGCTGCTAAAGACCAGCTTTTCCCACAACTCTTTGGAGTCGTAGTGTCTATACAGCGTGGGTGGAAATCAGCGCTTCAGCCCAACTTGCCACACCGACCAACATGTTCTCTTTACACTAATCCACCTGCGGCATTGAGCCAATCCCTCTAACCTCTGTTCCATGTTTGTATGTCTC
>CM069131.1:187065957-187133657 GCA_035221665.1 Okamejei kenojei | reverse complement strand
GACATAAAAGAAAAGCTTGGCCGCATGGAAAGTGTCTCCCACGCGTTGCCCTTGGATCTATTATGTAAAATGAGATGTAAGCAGAAGAATCGTTTTCTCAAATCATTAAAATCATGATTGGAATTGTCATTCAGTTCCTTGTACAAACAAATCCCCCCCCCCCCCCCCCCCCCGCCCCCCCCCCCCCCCCCCCGAATCTGAATGCAGTAATTAACATTTTTTTTTTAAATGGGTCGGTCTTCACCGATACGGATTCTGGCTACACAAATTCAGACATGACAGATGGGCAGTAAAATATTATGTGCCGAGCTTCACAAAAGGGTATAATTTTGGAGTTTCTTTTTATATCGAGAAAATTCCCTCACAAAACTGTTTCCAGCTCAGATTCTTCAATTTTAAAGCAGACTCGGCGAATAAAATGTTCTCATGGAAATTTAAAAAGTAATTTTAAAGGTTGAAGCTGTGAGAAAGTGAGATAGTTATGGAAAGAGGGGTGAAATTAGTCTATACTGCTCTCAGAATAAGAGATGCAGGAAAAAAAATCTGAAGAGGGCAAGCTGTGAGAGAAATGTGGGTAGGAGAGAGAGAGGACAGGAGAGATAGGAAGAATGAGAGAGAGAGAGAGAGAGAGCGAGAGGGGAGAGAAAGAGGGAAAAGACAGATGAGTGGTGGGAGAGAGGGAGGGGGGAGAGAGGGAGGGGAGAGAGAGAGGGAGGGGAGAGGAGAGAGAGGAGAGGAGAGGGGGGGGAGAGAGAGAGGGGGGAGAGGAGGAGAAAGACACACAAGAGAAGAGAAAGAGAGAGCGAGAGCGAAGGGGGAGGAAGAGAGAGAGAGAGCAAGCAAAGGGGGTTAGAAAAAGAGAGAGGAGAGAGATAGGAACGAGAGTGGTGGAGGAGAGAGAGAGAGAGATGGGGCATGAGAGATAGGGGATGGGAATGAGATTAGAGGGGAGAGATGAGAGAGGGAGAGATGTAGAAAAAAACTCAAGGAATGGTGGGTTATAGTTTTATGGGAAGATTGGATTATTATCACTGGACTGTAGAAGGCTGAGAGTGACCTTATAGTGGTTTATTACAATTATGAGGGACATACTGTAGATTGATATATAAATCTTTTTCATGGAGCGATAGAACCCACAAGCATGGAACAAACCGTAGGTTGCACTTTCTCACTCCCAAATAAGGGACAAAAGGTCAAAATAAGGGACAAATTTCCCGGTGGTAATCGTTTGAACCACTGGGTCTGGCTGGGTCAAGGATGAGTTGGCCGGATACGGAGAGCACACAAAGCCCAGCCGGGCGGGCCCGCTGGAGGAATTTCGGCTGGCAACCCATCCAACTCATGAAACCGATGATCGGCATGAGAAGGAGGGGTGGTGGTGTTGGCGGGTAAGTGAAGGTCCGAAGGTCGGACAGCTGGCCGGGCTGGCCGACGACGGGGGCCTTGGGAGGAAATGCGCTGCTGCTGCATTCCTTGGGCTGCACTACGTCGGGACGGGTGAGGTGGGGGCCGGAATGCGGGCGCTCTGACCCGGCGTCTCTCGACCGCAGTTTAGTAGCAAGTCAAATTGGGGCAAGGGCGGTCCCGGTATAGGACAAACTAATATTTAGCCCAAAATTACGGGATGTCCCGGATTGTATGGACTGTTGGCACCCTAGACAGACCCTTTGGCTCAATTTGACAAAGATGCCCCATCATGTACCTGCAAAATGTCCTTTTGAAGGTTCTAATTGTACCTGTCTCAACACCTTCCTCTGGCAGCTTGTTCCATTACACCACATGCCTCTTCTGAAAAGGTTGCCTCAAATTTCCTTTTGTTCTCTCTTTAACCTATGTCCACCTGGTTATTGAGTGCCCTACTCTGAGGCCAAATAATTGCAGCATTTGGCCCTATCTATTCCTCTCATGATCTTATTACACCTCTATAAAATCATCCCTCAGTCTCCTACCCCTCCAAGGAATAAGTCTTTGCTGCAAACCCATAGCCAGGCCTTCATGTCTTGTAAATCTTTACTGCAATCTAATGAAAACATTCCATTAGCTGTGTTCCTCCCCAACTTTTTCTGCTGCTGAATTGTTAAATCTATTTTCATTGCACCGTGGTATCCTGACCTGTTTTAGTTAGTGTTTCTGTGATTTTCTGTTTTAATTTCCCCCTTTTTTTGTACTCCGTTTTAATAGGTTCATTTACTAGGAAAATGCACTCTTGCATAACCTTAATTCGTCTTTCCTCTTCCTGCCGCCGTCTAGCTGCAGAGGTCATCTTTAGAGTGCTGTCCAACGGTCGATACAGGGGACTGCCGATGCTGGTTAACAGACGGCACCTGTAATCGGGGTAGAAGAGTCTCAGCGCTGCAAGGCAGCAACTCTACCGCTGTGTGCCACCTTGCTGCCCAATGACATTGACCACGCAGCTACTTTAGTTATATCCATTATCATTGGGAACGTAGGAGCTTGTATTTGTATTGCACCTCTGAGGGGTTTTCAGCGCCTCCCAAGGCAATTAAATCATACGGTACTTTATGTTTGGCAAAATACAAAGTGTTATAAGCAGTCAATTCACAGGCAGCATTCTGTGCAGGAAATGTGAGGACGGCCTTTCAGGGCAGAACCCTTTATCAGCCTGAAGACGGGTCCCACCTGAATTATCATCCAAAGACCAGTGTTGGCCGAAACTCAGCGGGTCAGAAGCATCTCGGGAGAAACAGGGTGGGTGGTGACGTTTCGGGGGTCGCGACCATTCTTAGAAAAAGTAGAAAATGGTGGGAGTAGGCCCTTCGGCCCTTTGAGCATAGCACGCCATTCGATATGATCATGCTCTGTCATCTTAAAGCAGTACCTGTTCCTGCTTTTTCACCATATCCCTTGATTCTTTTAGTCCTAAGATCTAAATCTGACTCGCTATTGAATCCATAGAAACATAGGAAAAATTGGTGGCAGGAGTAGGCCATTCAGCCCTCTTCGAGCCTGCACCGCCATTCAATATGATCATGGGTGATCATCCAACTCAGTATCCGTACTGCCTTTCTCCATTACCCTTGATCCCCTTAGCCACAAGGGCCACATCCACTCACTCTTAAAGATAGCCAATGAACTGGCCTCATACCCTCTGTGGCTGAGAGTTCCAGAGACTCACCACTCTCTGTGTGAAAAAAGTATTTCTCATCTCGGTCTTAAAGGAAGTTCCCCCTTATCCTTTAAGCGGTGACCCCCTTGTCCTGGACTTCCCCAAACATCAGGGAAACAATCTTCCTGCATCTAGCCTGTCCAACCCCTTAAGAATTTTGTAAGTTTCTATAAGATCCCTCTCAATCCTCCTAAATTCCAGCGAGTATAACCGAAGTCTATCAGTTTTTCTTCATAAGACAGTCCTGACATCCCAGGAATCAGTCTGGTGAACTTCTCTGCACTCCCTCTATGGCAATATGTCCTTCCTAAGATTTGGCGACCAAAAACTGTACGCAATACTCCAGGTGGTGGTCTCCTCCAAGACCTGTACAACTGATGTAGAACCTCCCTGCTCCTGTTCTCAAATCCTTTTGCTATGAAAGCTAACTTACCATTCGCTTTTTTCACTGCCTGCTGCACCTGCATGCTACTTTCAATGAAACTGAGGGTACCATGAACCCAGGTCTCGCTGATCTCTTTTCCTAATGGCACATTGAAATCATAGTCTGCTTTTGTTTTTGCCACCAAGTGGATAACCTCACATTTTTTCCACATTCTATACTGCATCTGCAAACATTTGCCCCTCACCCAGCCTATCCAAGTCACCTGCAGTCTCCTAGCTCCTCCTCACAGCGAACACTGCCCCCCAGCTGGTGTCAATCCGCAAAACTTGGAGATATTGCCTTCAATTCCCTCATCCAGATCCTTAATATATATTGTAAACAGCTGGGGTCCCCAGCATGTGGCCCTGCGGTACCCCACTTGTTTACTGCCGCCATTGTGAAAAAAGGACCCGTTTACTCCTACTCTTCGCTTCTGTTTGCCAGCCAGTTTCGCTATCCACATCAATACTGAACCCTAATACCATATGCTTTAAGTTTGTTATACTAATCTTTATGTGGGACTTGTCAAAAGCCTCTGGAAGTCCAGATATACCATCATCACTGGTTCTCCCTGATCCTCGCTACTAGTTACATCCTCGAAAATTCCACAAGATTCGTCAGACATGATTTTCCTTTTGTAAATCCATGCTGACTTTGTCCAATGATTTCACCACTTTCCAAATGTGTGCTATCCCATCTTTAATAAATGACTCTAGCTGTTTCCCACTACCGATGTTAGACTAATGGTCTGTAATTCCCCGGTTTCTCTCTCCTCCCTTCTTAAAAAGTGGGGATACATTTGCTACCCGCCAATCCTAGGAACTACTCCCAGAATCTAAAGAGTATTTGAGATTATCACTAATGCATCACTATTTCCTGAGCAACTTCCTTAAGTACTCTGGGATGCGCTCTCTGGCCCTGGGGATTTATCGCTTTAATCTTATTCAATTTTAACCAACACCACTTCCCGCTGACCTTGGTTATCACTCAATTCATATCCTTTGACCCACAGTCCCCTGCTATTCCGGCAGATTTATTTTTGTCTACCTTAGGAAGAGGAAACCAAAGTGAGTTATTCAATTGGTCCGCCATATCCTTGTTCCCCATGATCAACTCACCTGTTTTGGACTGCATGGACCTACATTTGTTTAACTAACCTCTTTCTCTTCACATATTATTAAAAACTTTTGCAGTCAGTTTTATGTTCCCTGCAGTTTTCCTTTTCATAATTCAATTTTTCCTTTCCTAATTAAGCCTGTGTCCTCCTCTGCTGGTCTCTGAATTTCTCCCAGTCCCTCTGTATGGCTGCTTTTCTGGGCTACTTTGTACGCATCATCCTTTGCTTTGGATACTATCCCTGATTTCCCTTGTTTATTCCACGGATGATACCTTCCCCGATTTATTCTTTGCAAAATGGGATGAAACAATCGTTGAAGTTCATCCATGCAGGCTTTAAAATCTGTCTTCCCAGTGTTATCCACAGTCAACCCTTTCAGAAATTAATTGCCCAGGCAATCTTGGCCAATTCTTCGTCTATACCCTCAAAGTTACCTTTCTTTAAGTTCAGAAACCATGGTTTCTGAATTAACAATGTCATTCGCATTCCTAATGAAGAACTCAACCATATTATGGTCACTCCTTGCCCAAGGGGGCACGATACAACAAGACGGCTAATTACCCCTTCCTCATTACTCAAAAAACCCTAGTTCTAAAATTGCCTGCTCTCTCGTTTGGTTCCTTTACATGGTTGAGTTAGATAACTATCCGGATACATTCCAAAAAATCCTATCCTCAGCACCCCTGCCCATTTGATTAACCCAATCTATATGTAGGTTGAAGTCACCCAATTTATAACTGTTTTGCCTTTTGTCGCAAGCTTTTCTAATTTCCTGTTTGATACCTCCCCAACTGCTCTGCTACTGTTAGGTGGCCTGTACACAACACCCACCAGCGTTTTCTGCCCTTAGTGTTTTTGTGTAGCTTACCCATTTACCGATTCCACATCCTCCAAGCTAATGGCCTGCCTTTCCATTGCTTTAATCTCCTCTATAACAGCAACGCTACCCACCTCCTTTTCCCTTTCTCTTCTATCCCTCTGATATTGAATATTCCCAGGGTGTTCAGCTCCCCAGCCTACGTCACCCTGGGGACATGTCTCCGTGATCCAACTATTCATAATGATTAATATCTATCGCACGTTCAACTAGTTCCACCTTATTACGAATACTCCTTGCATTGAGACACAAAGCCTTCGGCTTGTCTTTACAAACGTATTTTCCCCTTATACAATTTTGCTGAAAAGTGGCCCTTTTTGATTTTTTGCCTGGTTTTGTCTGCTTGCCACTTTTACCTTTCCCCTGCTACCTAATGCTTCTACCCTCAATTTTCACCCTCCTGCCTCTTGCTCTTGTACCTCCCCCTGCCCATTAGTTTAAATCCTCCCCGACAGCACTAGCAAACACTTCCCCAAGAAATGGTTCCATTCCATTCCAGGTGCAAAACCGTCTGGTTTGTTACCGGTCCCACCTCCCCCAGAAACTGGTCCAGTGCCCTAAAAATTTGATCCCTCCCCCTTGCACCACTTTTCAAAGGCCACGTATTCTTTGCTTATCCTCCTATTTTACTCTGACTGGCCCGTGGTCTGGTAGTATCCGGAGATTACTACCTTTGAGGTCCTACTTTAAGTTTATTCTCCTAGCTCCTTAAATTCACTTGTAGGACTCATCCCTTTTTTGACCTATATCGTTGGTGCCAACATGCACCACGACAACTGGCTGTTCACCTTCCCCCTCCAGAATTTCTGCAGCCGTTCAGTGACACCTGGACCTTTGCTCAGGAGGCAACATACCATCCTGGAGTCTCGTTTGCTGGCCGCAGAAAACGCCTAACTATTCCTCCTCTGACAATTGATCCCCTATTTCTATTGCCCTTCCCTCTTTTTTCCCCCCTCATGAGCTGCAGAGCCACCCATGGTGCCATGAACTGGCTGCTGCTGCATTCCCCTGTGATCCATCTCCTCAACAGTTCAAAATGGATATACCTTGTTTGGAGGGAGATGACCGCTGGGGACTCTTGCACACCTGCTCTGCTTATCTGGCTATTGGCCACACGTTCCTTCTTTTCCTCTTCCGTTCCTGTTTGCCTGCGGTGTGACCAACTCACTGTACGTGCTATCCACGACTTTCTCCGCAAAAACACCCAGAGAATTGGCCTCCACTGCATTTCTGAGGCAGAGAATTCCACAGATTCACAACTCTCTGGGTGAGAAGTTTTCAGCATTCAGTCCTAAATGGCCTCTCCTTATTCTTAATAACTTGTGACCTGGTTCTGGGATACCCGAACATTGGGGGGAAATAATGTTCCTTGCATCTAGCTGTCCATCCCTTAAGATTTTTATTGTTTCTATGGGTGCACTCTCATCCCCATCGGGTGGCGGCACCGCAGTGGCTGCCTCGCTAGCTGCTCGTCAGTCCTTTTGCCATTTTGTTATTTTTTAATGCGTTCTAAAATGTATATTTTTAATGTTTAAGATGTCCTTTGTGGGGGGTGGTGGGAGGAAATAATATTCTCAGTCACTTACTGGAGGAAATGCTGCGTGTTTTCTCCGCGGGCAATTGCGCCTCACCTTACGGCCCAACCATACTGGATCAGCGCGGCCTTTCCGACGGGAGGACCGGCCAGAGCATCAAATTCAGGCGCCAGTGCGGAATTACAACCGGAGCTGGGATCCTTTGCGTGATTGCCAGTGTTGGAGCTCGTCAGCAGAGCCTGCTGACTTTACATCGTTGTGGTCTGCATAGCTTCGAGCCGCTGGCGCGGCGCTGACTTTAACATAGCGGAGCCTGGGGATATTTGCGCGATCGCCAGTGTTCAGAGCTCCGTCCAGTGGGGCCTGTGGTCTCGGAAGCCGCGGTAAAAGAAGCAACAGATTCGGAACTCCAAGCTGCGGAGTGTGTTCCAATCCATCCCGACATCGGAGTTTCGATCATCCCGTGAGAGGACCTGTACATCTGGCCGTCTGTAGCGGCAACTGCGGATAGGTTCTAGGCCTGCCCACGGGGAACAAAGAGAAGACTGAACTTTATTCCTTCCATCACAGTGAGAAATGTTGATTCCACTGTGTGGATGTTTATGAAAATTCTGTTACGTCTTTTTATCGTATGGCTCAAGGCTGAAATATCACTAGAAAATTGGTGCTGTGGCAATAAATGTGAACTTTGCACTTGGAATTCCAGTCCTACAAGCCAGTCAACCCTTCTTTCAGTCATATGTCAAGTCTCGCCATCCCTGGATTACTGGTTGAACCTTGGCTGCACTCCTCAATAGGCAATAATGGCCTTTCTCCAATTAGGACTACCATAACTGCACACAATACTCCTGGTTCGGGTCTCACCAGGGCCCTGTTACAATTGCAGCAGGACCTCCTTGCACCTAATCAAATCTCTCGCAATTGAAAGCCATTGAGCTTTCTTCACGCCTGCTGTACCTGCATGTTTCTTTCGTGACTGCTGATGTACAATGCACAACGGGTCTTATAGCATCTTCCCCTTTTCCTAATCTGACACCATTCAGAATAATAATCTGCCGTCGGTTCTTGCCACCAAAGTGGATAACCTCACATTTATCAACATTATACTGCATCTGCCATGCCATTGCCCACTCACCAACATGTCCAAGTCACCTGCAACCTCATAGCATCTCATTGCAGCTCACACTGCACCCAGCTTTGTGTCAACCGCAAACCTGGAGATGTTACATTTAACTCCCTCACCTAAATCATTAATATATATTGTAGATAACTGGGGTCCCAGCACCAAGCCTTGCGGCACCCCACTAGTCACTGCCTGCCAGTCTGAAAATAACACCGTTAATTTCCACTCTTTGCTTCCAGTCTTTCAAACCAGTTCTTTATCCATGTCAATACCTTACCCAATACCATGTGCTTTTGCACACTAATCTCTTGTGTGTGTGACCTTGTCAAAGGCTTTTTGAAAGTCCAGATACACCACATCCACTGGCTCTCCCTTATCCATTCGACTTGTTTACATCCTCAAAAAAATTCCAGAAGATTAGTCAAGCATGATTTTACCTTCATAAATCCATGCTGATTTTGACCGATCTGTCACTTCTTTCCAAATGCGCTGCTATTACATCTTTTAATAATCGACTCAAACATCATTCCCCACTACCGATGTAAGGCTAACTGCGTCTATAAATTCCTCGTTTCTCTCTCCCTCCTTTCTTAAAAAGTGGTTACATTCGCTGCTCTTCTTCAAAGATGCTGGCAGAACACCTGATTTACGCAGCATTTTGTGTCTATTTTGGTAATAAACCAGCATCTGCAGTTCTTTGTTTCTACCTGACCTGAAATATCATCTGTCCATTCCCTGCACTGATGCTGCCTGATCAGCTGATTTGCACCAGTGCAATTTTTTTTTTGCTTAGGGTTCAGCATCTGCATTCTCTGTATCTCTGTCGTATAACTTCTGATCATTGTTGTTAAAATAGTCAACAGTGACAAAGATGACGCACGGTCAGAGAGTTGCTGCCTTACGGCACCAGAGATCCGGGTTCCATCCTGAACACGGGTGTTTGTCCATACGGAGTTAGTACGTTCTCCCCATGACTCATGGGTTTTCCCCGGGTGCTCGGTTTCATCCCACACTCCAAAGACGTTCATGTTTGTCGGTTTATTTAGCTTCTGTAAAATTGTAAATTGTCCCTGGTGTGTGTAAGATAGTGTAGTGGTTTCTTGTTCCTCCAAAATATTCCAAATGGAATTTAAACTGGAGGTGGTGGAGGGAGGATTTAAGCCAGAAATGGTTATCGCTGGTTGGCGTGGACTCGGTGGGCGGAAGGGCCTCTTTCCGCGCTGTATCTCTTAATCTAAGATAAATTGGCATTCAGCAAGTTCCCCAAAACAGCAGGAAACAACCGATTGTTTAACTGACACCTTCTGAGGGATAATTTGCTGTTAAGACAACTTTATATAAATAGCTGCAGGACTAGGCCATTCGGCCCTTCGAGCCAGCACCGCCATTCAAGGCTTGATAATGGCTAATCATCCCCAATCAGTACCCCGTTCCTGCCTTCTTCTCCATATCCCTTAACTCTGCTATAACTCCCCCCCAAGTGCTCTATCTAACTCTCCCTTGAAAGCATTCCAGAGAACCAGGACTCACAACTCAAGGTTTTTCCTCACCTCCCGCCCTAAAACGGCTTACCACTTATTCTTAACCATATGACCCCTGGTTCTGGACTCCCCCAACAATGGGAACATGTTTCCTGCCTCTAGCGTGTCCAAACCCTTAATAATCGTTATATGTTTCAATAAGATCCCCTCTCATCCTTCTAAACACCAAGAGTGTACAAGCCAGCCGCTCCAATCTATCAAATATGGACATTCCCACCATCCCGGGAATTAATCTCGTGATTATTAGGGTTTGGACACGCTAGAGGCAGGAAACATGTTCCCCATTGTTGGGGGAGTCCAGAACGCAGGGGTCATATTTTTAAGAATAAGTTAGTACGGGAGGTGAGAAAAACCTTGAATTAACCTCGTGAACCTACGCTGGCACACCCTCAATAGCAAGAATGTCCTTCCACAATTTTGGAGACCAAAACCTGCATACAATACTCCAAGTGTGGTCTCACTAGGGCCCTGTACAACAGCCCCAGAAGGACCTCCTTGCTCCTAGACTCAATTCCTCTTGTTATGAAGGCCCAACATGCCATTTCGCTTTCTTTACTGCCAGCTTATCTGCATGCTTACTTTTAGTGATTGATAAACAAGGACTCCCAGATCCTGTTGTTACTTCCCTTTTTCCCCAACTATGACCCATTTAGATAATAATCTACCTTCCTGTTTTTGCCACCATCCGAAGTGGATAATCTCACATTTATCCACATTAAACTGCATCTGCCATGCATCTGCCCAACTCACCCAACCTGTCCAAGTCACCCTGCATCCCTCTCACAGTTCACACTTCCACCCAGCTTTGTGTCATCTGCAAATTAGCTAATGATACTTTTAATTCCTTCAACCAAAATCATTTAAAATATATTGTAAATAGCTGCGGACCCAGCACGAGCCTTGCGGTACCGACCCACTAGTCACTGCCTGCATTCTGAAAGGGACCTGTTAATTCCTACACTTTGTTTCTTGTTTGCCAACCAATTTTCTATCCATGTCAGCACCCTACCCCCAATACCAAGTGATCTAATTTTGCCCACTAATCTCCTGTGTGGGACCGTTATCATATGCTTTCTGAAAGTCCAGGTACACTACATCCACTGGCTCTCCATTGTCCATTATCTGGTTACATTCTCAAAAAATTCCAGATTAGTCAAGCATGATTTGTCCTTCGTAGAATCCAATGCTGATTTCAGACGACTCCTGCTACTGCTATCCAAATGTGCCACTTCATCTTTTATATTGACTCCAGCATCTTCCCCACCACTGATGTCAGGCTAATGTGTTCTATAATTCCGTTTTCTCTCTGCCACCTTCTAAAGAGTGTGGACAACATTAGGTACCCTCCAATCCACAGGAACTGATCCTGAATCTATACATTGGAAATTTATCACCAATGCGTCCACGATTTCTAGAGCCACTTAAGGACCATGGGATGCAGACCATCAGGCTTGGGGATTTATCAGTCTTCAGTCCCATCAGTCTACTCCAACATAATTTCCTGCCTAATGTGAATCTCCTTCAGCTAATCTCGCCCCCCTTTCTCCTTCGCCGTCTCAGTAGAGTTTGCATGTTCTCCCTGTAACGTGTGGGTTTCCAGGTTTTCCCCTTGCCTTTGTCTTTCATACGGCCCATACAATAAATCCCTCAGTTTGTACAATCTGGGTCAGGTGACTCAGGGAGTGAGCCATGTTTCAATGAAAAAAAGAACACAGCCGTGTTATACATCGTTGCTCATTAAATGCTAGACATATATGATACAATTAAGGTATTACACAGATTACATTACTCATAAAATCGAAATTAAATAGAATTTATTCTAACATTTCTCCTATTTGTGATAAATGGTCAGAACTTGGATGCTAATTTAACGCATAGTTTTGTAACATGTATAAAAACTTAATTATTATTGGATAGAAATCTTTAGAGTTATTTCTGAAGTTCTTAAAATTAAACTAGACCCAGATCCAAAATTAATAATATTAGGAGGCCCCGGATTCAAATCTAACATTAACAGTAAACCAAAGAAATTTCTTGGATTACTGTTTGATAATAGGGAAAAAATTAATATTGAAATTTTGGAAGGGAACATTATCCCCCCCCCCCCCCCCACAATTAAAAATGTGGACAGTGGAAATGTTGGAGACGTTTGCATTTGGAAAGAATCAGATTTGTCCTACATGGACAAATACGAACCTCTTTGAACAGATATGGTCTCCATATACAGAATATTTGAAGGGGTAGCTGTTCTTGGCATCACAACTCAATGGGTACCCGGCAGGATTAGATGAAAATAACTCTTTGTTTCTCTTTTTGATTTGTATACATGTCTCCATTAATATTGTATTTGAAATTGTTATTCACTATTAAGATGTTATAGTATAATCTCTCTCTTTTTCTATATAATACTTTATTTTAATTAAATATAAATAACAAGAATATATACATACAACATATATATTTTTTCTCCTCTTTTTTTATAACCAAAATTATTATTTAATCACTTTTATTGATTAAAATCTATTCTTTTTCTTTTTCTACTTTAAAAAAAAATAGAAGTTTATAAGTACTATTCGTAACATTCGTATACTTATTGAAATAAGTTGGTTGTGTATTGGAAAAGTTGTAATACCGTTGTTATGATGGATTCCTTTTAATATAAAAATTATTATTACACAAAAAAAAGAACACAGCAGTCTTTGATCTTCCTTTGCGATGGCAATCAAGCTTTGTAAGCTTGTTATAGCATGGGAATGGTCCCTTCAGTCCAACACGTCCATGCTGACCAAGATGTCCCATCTAAGCTTGTCCGATTTTGCCCTAATTTGGCCACTATCCCTCTAAACCTTTCTTGGTCAATGTACCTGTCCATATATCTTTTAAATGTTGTTATCATACCTGGCCTCAAACTATCTCTCTGGCAGCTTGTTCCATATACCCATTACCTCTGAGTGAAATCTTGCCCCTTTCTCCTTATATACCCATGTCCTCTGGTTGAGGTTGAGAAAGCATTTCAAGGACGCTTTCAAAGTATAATTGATATTGAAATGGCATAACTTTAAAAAAACAATGATGTGTGTACATTACTTTGTGTTGCTTAATTAAAATGGTTTAAACTTTTAGATCACCCAGTGATAATCTTGACCTCGAGCTCCCATTCAATCAGGCTGAATTGTGTGGAGGACAGATGGTAGGGCACAGTGCAGGAAGATAAGAGGAATGTATTCATGCCTGTGTCATTCCAACAGTGACAACTCGATCATATCAAAATTGAAATTAAGGAAGGGAGAAAATCAATCTCATTGCAACAAATTTATGATAACAATAAATTGGCTTTTCGAATATATGTATATTTAGTTTAGAGATACAACGCGGAAACAGGCCGTTCTGTCCACCGAGTCCGCGCCAATCAGCTATCACCCGTACACCAGTTTTATCCTAGGGACGATTTATAATTTTCACCAAAGCCAACTGACACTACACACCTGTACGTCTTTGGAGTGTGGGCTCACCTAGCCATGTTTTCCAACGATGCTGTCGAGTTTTACTCCAGCATTTGGTGTCTTTATTTGGAAACCAACATCTGCAGTTCTTTGTTTTCTGCATTGAACCTCTTGGGTTACCGCATGATACGTGTTCCTTTCTACATCAATAACATTGATTATCTGGTTCTTAGTTTAGAGATACAACAGGGAAACAGGCCCTTCGGCCCACCGCGTCCCTGCTGACCATTGTACACTAGTTCTATCCTAACCATTGGGGGACAGTTTACAGAGACCAATTAAGCTAACAACCTGCACTTCTTTGGAATGTGGGAGGAAACTGATGCACTTGGAGAAAACGCCATGGTCACACGGAGAAGATCCAAACAGACAGCATCCGAGGTCAGGATTGAACACCGGGTGTCTGGTTGCTGTAAGGCAGCAACTCTACCGCTGCGCCACCGTGCCATTCTAAAGGCAGTTCTTGCAAACTTGCTGCCCCAAATTGGCTGCAGAGCTGTTTAGGAAACATATAACCAGAGAGGCAACCTTTTCACTCAGAAGGGGTGGGTATATGGAACGAGCTGCCACAGGAGGTAGTTGAGACAAGTAACAGTATGTAAAAGATACTTGGATACAGGTACATGGATAGGAAAGGTGAAAAGGGATATGGGCCAAACTTAAGCAAATGGGACCATCTTACATGGAGTATGGACTAGTGGTACAGAAGAACATGTTTCCATGCTGTATGACACTATTTTCTGGTTGAGGTAATCACAATAAAAATCATTTCTAAGCATGAATTCAGTAGACTTTCTGCCATTATTAATTATCTTGGAATCATTATTTGGAGGAACAGATGAACCGCTGCCACACTGACACACGCACACTTTTCCAAACTTTTAACCTGGTACTTTAAGATTTAAAGAAGTTTCATGTAATGCCCTTCAAAATCCATGTTTAAATTTTGAACCTCACGTTATGGTGAATTAGTATACCCAGCTGTGGCAAATCCAATACTACCGCATTTGCAGGTACTATTGCAAACGTTTTAAAGAAATGTTTTAATGTTTTAAAGAAACATTTAGACATGGAAAACTGGATAGGATAGGTTTAGAGGGATATGGGCCAAATGCATGTAGGTGAGACTAGCGTAGATGGAAACATGTTGGCCATTGTGGGCAGTTGGGCCGAAGGGCCTGTTTCCACACTGTAAACTATCTTTGACTTTCATAATTGCAATCTATAATTGCTCACTGGGCTGCTCTAAATTTCTTTGTTCCCCTAATCAAGAGGAATTTGATAAAATCCACATCTGTCATTTTCAATTGACCCCAAGTCCCCACAACGTCAAGAGGGGGAGGGGGAGGGGGGGGGTGTAGAACAAACTTTTGATTTCCAGCGCCCTTTTACTCTGAACCATTTTTTCCTGACATCACTTCAGAATATCCTGGCTGCAATATTGAGGAAGGGTTTCAACCCGAAACGTTAGCTGTTTCCTTCGCTCTATAGATGTTGCGTCACCCTCTGAGTTTCTCCAGCATTTTTGTCTACCTGCAATATTGAGGGCTGGCTCTCATAATCTTGGTTTCCAATAGTTTCACTCTCTGCACTATACCTGACCCTTTAATCATCTCAAACACAATAAACATCTCGGTGAGATCACCTCTTAATCTTCATTCCTCAACAGACTAAATTTAGCGACAATCATTGGGATTTAACCTTTTTAGCCCAATTAGCAACAACATTATCTTTCATTTGCTTTGTGATTTCTTTTGGAAAGATTAATATGGAAAAATTGGCCTCTGACAATAAGAAAGAGCAGACTAAGTCCACATTAACTATGGCTATTCATCAAGGGTCCTTTTTAAACCTGTTACCTTAATTGGTAAGATAACAGGTTATTAATTGGCTTTTAATTAATTTAACTGGGAATAACTGGACATTTACCTCTATTCTGTATGCTTTTGTGCCTTTGATTCTTGTTCAAATCTCTGGACGCAGCTCACATTAAAGAAAATGTTTAAAAAGATGCAAAGTTATGGAGTGGATCTCAGTAACTCAGCGGATCGGGAACTTTCTTAATTCTGATTGTGGTGGTGGGGGCTAGAAAGCTGGAAAAGGGGTGGTCGGGATAAAGCCTGGTAAGTGATAGGTGGCGACCGGAGGGAGATTTTGACAAAGGCCCGAGATGAAAAGACAAAAGGTGTGAGATGAAGATAGGAGAGGTACAAATTGTGGTTCAGTGGAAGGAATATTGGGGGAAAGATGAGAAACGGGTGTGTCTAGGTGGGGCACATCCTATAGAAGGTATGTGAAAGGTTTGTAAGTTACACACGTCAATTTGGAGAATTCAACGTTAATTCCCTTCGGTTCAACTTGGTTCTGTGACGAACATACCGTTGTTGTTCTGTTTTGTACAAAGGAGTTAGAATGAACCTTATGAACTCCTTCTCTATTATTAGATCTTGCAATGCATTACCAAAGAGTGAAATCGTGCCTTTAACTGTAGCAGCCACATATTAAACAATCACTTTAGTTCATTTTCTGCGATAGAATTGGAATTCCCTGCAGTCTGACAGACCTCCTGGAACAGTCTGTCACTGTGACAGAAAGATTTATTTTTAGACAGCAGAAAAGCAGTGGGCGGAGCCTTGGATAACGTGACTGTTTTTTCCTGCAGCATTCTGTAGGTTTATTTTTAGTATTCTGGATTTGGGTATCCAACCACTGAATGTCATGTCATTCCTTCACATAGCACTTGGATTCTGTCAGAGACCAGTCCTTCACGCAGCAACTTGGATTCTGTCAGAGGCTATTAGCGCCAGCTAATGCAATATTTAATCCAAATATATCACACATTCATTTTTAGCAATAATAAGAATTTTAATGGGATAACGTTTTCACACAAAGGGTGGTGGGTGTATGGAACAAGCTGTAGTTGAGGCTAGGACTATCCCATAATTTAAGAAACAGTTGGTAGACAAAAATGCTGGAGAAAGTCAGCAGGTGAGTCAGCATCTATGGAGTGAAGGAATAGGTGACGTTTTGGGTCGAGACCCTTCTTCAGATTGATGTGGAGGTGGGGGGGCGGGAAGAAGAAAGGTAGAGGCGGAGGCAGTAGGCTAGGAAGAGGGGAAGGAGGGAGAAAGCAAGGACTTTTAAGAAACAGTTAGTCAGGTACATGGTTAAGGCAGGTTTGGAGGGATATGGACCAAGCACAGGCAAGTGGGACTGGTGTAGCTGGGACATTGTTGGACAGTGCTGGCAAGTTGGGCCGAAGGGCCTGTTTCGACACTATATCACTCTATGACTCTATGAACAACAGCATCTGTACTTTTATATAGAACAAGGAACTGCAGATGCCGGTTTACCAAGGAAAGACACAAAATGCTGCCATAACTCTGCAGGTCAGGCAACATCCTTGCAGAACATGGATAGGTGGCATTTCAAGACTGAATGCCCCAGGATGAGCTTATAGTTTAGTTTAAGATAGAGACAAAATATTCGAATAACTCAGCTGAACAGTTTAGATTGGTTTAGGCTAGTGATACAGTGCAAAAAAACAGGCTCTCTCGCCCATCAAGACTGTGCCGACCAGCAATCTTGTAGCACTATCCTACGCATTCAAGACAATTTACAATTTTTACTGAGGCCAAATAACCTACAAACCTGTACATCTTTGGAGTGTGGAAGGAAACTGGAGCACCCAGGGAAAACCCACATGGTCACGAGGAAAACGTATAAACTCTGTATTGACAGCACCCGTAGTCAGGATTGAACCTGGGCAAGTCTACCACCGTACCGCCCAATCGGGCAGCACCTCTGGAGAAAATGGAATTAACATTTTGGGTCGGGACCGCTCTTCAGACTTATGCTGGTGTTTAGTTCAGTTTAGTTTATTTATGATTTTTTTTTGTTTTTAATCTGCAATTTGTAATGGTTACTGCAGCTCCATAACTAAAATAACAGTACTGATATCAAACGTCTGAAGAAGGGTCTCGACCCGAAACGTCGCCTATCTCCTTCGCTCCTTAGATGCTGCTGCACCCGCTGAGTTTCTCCAGCCTTTTGTGTACCCTGATATCAAACTATTTGCCTTACTGTAAACACTAACACTGTGATTATATGATTTATTTGTCTAAATGAGTTAACCCAGCACTGACCTCCATCCATTTACCTTACTGCATGAGCAGATTAATGTAATACTGACATCCAAACATTTCCTTAAATGCTGGAGTTACTTTAAAAAGAGAATTGAAAATTACCTTGGATATGTAATGGGAGTGAAAAGCCTCTATTTAAACTGTGGGTCATATAATTTTAATGGCTTTCTTTCATTTGAACTTTGAATGCAGTTATTGTTACAGCTCTGTTAACCTATTTGCTTACTCTAGAATTAACAAATTCGTATTGTATCTTCCATAACTCCCGACACCTGTATTAATCAAGAATCTATCTATCTCTGTCTTAAAAATATCCATAGCCTTCTGTGGACTAAAGAAATGCCTCCTCTTCAAGTGTAATGGAATGTGTTAAAGAACGTGGAACGTTTAGAAAATGATTGAGGTAAAACATGGTAGGATGTTTGGATCAGAGTTAAAGGAGAGGTTGAGCAGGCTGGGCCTTTGTTCCTTGGAGTGCAGGAGGCTGCTGAGTGATCTGGAGGAGATGCGCAAAATAATGCGGGGAATAGATGGGGTGAGCTCACAGAGTATTTTACCCAGAGTGGGGGCAACAGGAACCAAAGGATCTTGGTTTAAGGTGAGAGGGGAGAGATTTGATGGGAATTTAAGGGGTAACCTTTTTGCACAGAGAATGATGGGTATATAGAACGAGTTGCCAGAGGAGGTAGTTGAGCCAGGTACGATAATAACATTTAAAATACATTTGGGCAGCTGCATGAATTGAAAAGATTTCTGTAACAGTAACAGTCTGACATATGTTTTTGTTGTCCAAGTGGTTCAGAGTGGAGTGGAGGGCCAGCGAGATTGCATCCACCGTTGATCTGTTGCGGCGGTAAGCGAACTGCAGTGGTTCCAGGTTTTTGTCAAGGTAGGAGTTGATTTGCGCCATGATCAACCTCTCAAAGCACTTAATCACCACAGGCGTTAGTGCCACTGGTCGATAGTCATTGAGGCACGTCACCTTACTCTTCTTGGGCACTGGTAAAATTGATGCCCTTTTAAAGCAGGTGGGAACCGCAGACATCAAATGTCCGTAAAAACTCCAGCCAGTTGGTCCGCACAGGTTTTTAGAACACGACCAGGTATACCACCAGTTCCAGGCTCTTTTCGAGGGTTCATCCCTCTGAAGGATTTCCTGACGTCGGCCTTTGTGACTGAGACTGAAATACCATCACAGCGAATGGGGGCTCGGGAAGGCACATCGGTGTTCTCCCTATCAGAGCGTGTGTAAAACGCATTGAGCTTGTCAGGGAGTGATGTTGGAGCAGTTTTTTGGCCTTTTTGATGGCCTTACCAAGGCCGTATCTGGACTTCTTGTAGACCACTGTATCATCAGACATGAATGCCCAATGTCTGGTCTTCAGAAGAGTGCGGATCTCAATGTTTGATTTGATTTGATTTTATTGCTTGTCATTCGAACCTCAGAGAGGCTCGAACGAAACTCCGTTTCTACAAGCCATACAAACAAACAAACAGAACAATTCATAGAAAAACATGCAAACAATTAAATTCACACAAACATCCATCACAGTGGATCCCTCCTCACTGTGATGGAAGGCAAAGTTCTTCTCTCTCCCCCGCACCATCTCTCTCCCGATGTCGAAGCCCCAGGCGGGCGGTGTTAAATCCCATGTCCATTGATCCAAGGTTTCTGAATGGGAAACACTGGGAAGGTTTTGGTAGGGATGTAGTCCTCCAGACATTTCTTTATGAAGTCCGTAACGACTGTGGCATATTCATTCAAGTCCGTTTCTGAGTCCTTGAACATTGCCCAGTCTACAGACTCCAAACAGTCCTGGAGGTGTTCCTCTGCCCCCCCTCCCGACCAGCTCTGCACTGTCCTCACCTCTGGGGGAGCGCTCTTTAATTGCTGCCAGTAGGCAGGAAGAAGCAGCACCGCGGTATGGTCGGATTTACCGAAGTAAAGGCGAGGGATAGAGCGAAAGGCATTCTTGATGGTGGTGTAGCAGTGGTCGAGGGTGTTTGGTCCTCTGGTGCAGCAGGAGACACGTTGGTGGAAGTTGGGGAGTGATTTCTTTAGGTTTGCCTTATTGAAGTCCCCAGCAATGGTGGTAAATGCCTCTGGGTAAGACGTCTGGTGTTTGTTGACCATGGCGTGCAGCTGCTCCAGTGCCAGACGGATGACTGCCTAGAGTGGGATATAGACCGCGGTCCGGATGATGGAGGTGAATTCACTTGGGAGGTAGAAGGGACGGCACTTCACTGCCAGATGTTCGAGGTGTGGAGAGCAGGAGTTGGACAGGACTGCCATGTCTGAGAACCACGCAGAGTTGACCATGAGGCAGACGCCCCCTTCTCTCCCTTTCCCAGATGCCAGTGTATGGTCCATAAGGTGGATAGAGAACCCTTCAGGCTGGACCGCTGATTCTGGGGAGCTGGGGGTGAGCCATGTCTCTATGAAACAGAACACAGAGCATTCCCTCAGCTCCCTTTGATAAAGCAGCCTTGCCCTTAAGTCCTCCACTTTATTTTCAAGGGACTGTACATTGGCCAGTAGGATAGTAGGGAGAGGGGGCCGAAGTCCCCTGCGCTTCAGTCTGACCTGAAGTCCTGCCCATCGGCCACGTTTCCGGACTCAATGGAGGCCACCCCTTTGTTTATTTTGTACGGAAATGCGATAAGAATACGGATGTACGGTTTTGCGTTGTTAAAGACAGATTTTTTTAAAGTGCGTATTTAACAATGCAAAATCGACCATGGATAATCGTAACAACGAGGTGCAGCGGGCAGCCGGGAGCGGAATCGCACCCACTTCCTGTTTGGTTGCCATGGCACTCGCCAATGGAGGGGATTGCAACAGATAAAATTTGTTGGTGTTTTGGGGAGGGAGAGGGAGAGGGAGAGGGAGAGGGAGAGGGAGAGGGAGAGAGAGAGAGAGGGGGATGCAAGAAAGCAGCTATGACATATAATACACAATAAACTGTATTACAAATACACCAATGCGCTGCATGTTTATGAGAGAGATTTCGCTCTTAGGGCTAAAGGGATATGGAGAAAAAGCAGGAACGGGGTACTGATTTTAGATGATCAGCTGGCTCAAAGGGCCAAATGGCACCTATTTTTCTATGTTGGAGACCAAGAGTCCTATAGAGGTCTTAATGGCTATGAAAGGGCCGGGTTTGCTGAGATGTTTGCTAATAAATACCACAGCAAAATAAACATGCATTTCTTTGTCAGCATTTGGATTTGTTAGCACAAGAAATAGTTGACGCACAATGCTTTCAGAAGAAAAACACAAAAACAGACGATACAAAATGTTGAAAGGTTCAGATTAGGTAGAATGGAAGGAAACATAACTAATATTATGGTTCAACGGCACTTTATTACTTATACCCTAGTTCAGTGATGTTTTTAAATATACATTTCAGGACCATACATTAGGCACAATCATACCAAGTGTTAGACTGCAAGATAATAGAACAAACTGGAGTCACCACATTTTAGGCACCATCTTGTGGTCTTCAGGTTTGAATTTTTTTTTAAAGTAGTCTTAACATGCCATAAAGGCTTGTTAGTCCTGGCAGTGGCACGCGGCCAGAGTTGTGGGGATCGGCTTGGTCATGCTGCTGCAGGAGGCGCCCGTTCGATGCTCGTGGTCACAGAGCGGCACCCGATCTAATGGAGTCCAGAAACTCGCCATCCTTCTTGTCTCCGATGGCTATTGCTCAGGTCCACTGCCCCAGAACCCCTCCCAGTCCAAAGCACATTTGAGGGTGCAAGAGGCAAGACCCGTCCACTCATTGGCATCAATCTTTCTTTCCTTCTGTCCGTCCATTGCCACCTGGTAGGATTAATGGCTGGCTGGGCTGAATTACCTGTGCTATCACTGTACATCAATGGAAATCCATGAAACATTATCTTTAAAACACCATTGTGGAGACCTTCAGGTCCTGGAGAATGAATTAATATTATTTTAAAAAAATAAGGTATTTTCTTACCTACAATAACTTCAGTATGAGCTAGGCCAGGAAATGCTAGGTGCATCTTCTTTTCTACTGTGAACACTGAAACAAGATTATTATTAAGTTTTACAATTCATGTGAATTTTCTTTAAACATTGTAGCAGAGTGCTTTTAAAATTAGATAACTGACAGCTAGGATAGAATTGGGGTTATAGACTGTCAGATTAACTCATTTATGAGTCTGTTAGCATTTCATTCACTAAAGGGCTTCACATCCCCCATTTGGGCTGGAGGTTTTCAGAATCAACGATTCATGTGATCTGGAAGGCAGTGACAAATCGGTTGGATGTTAGAGTTACAGTTTAGTTTATTGTCACATGTGCCGAGGTACAATGAAAAGCTTTGTTGCATGCTAAACAGTCAACAGAAAGACAACACATGATTGTAATCAAGCCATTTACAGTGTATAGATTCATAAGGGAATTACATTTAGTGCAAGGTAAAGCCAGCAAAGTCTGATCAACGATCGTCCGAGGGTCACGAAAGAGGTAGTAGGTAATTCAGGACTACTCTCTAATTGTTCTGACCGCAGCGAATTTAGGCTCAGTGCTGCCAAAACGCTTATCATAGGTTAACCATCTCATTCTTAGGATCATTCTTGTAAATCTCCTCTGAACCCTCTCCAGAGTCAGTACATCCTTCCTCAGATATGGTGCCCAAAACATTCCAAATGCGGCCTTACAAGTGCCTCAAGATTACATCCCTGTTTTTGTATACGAGTCCTCTTCAATAAATGCTGGCATTGCGTTTGCTTTCTTTACTACCGATTCGACTTGCAGAGTAACTTTTTGGGAATCCTGCACCAGCACTCGCAAGTCCCTTTGCACCTCAGATTTCTGGATTCTCACCCCATTTAGAAAATAGTCTACGCCTTTATTCCTACTACCAAAAATGCACGACTTTGCTGCACTATATTCCATCTGCCACTTCTCCGCCCACTCTCCCAACGCGTAGAGTCCCTGCTTTCTCTACACTCCTGCCCCTCCACCTATTTTCGTATCATCCGCAAACTTGGCCACAAAGTCTTCAATCCCCTCGTCCACATCATTAATATACAACGTGAAAAGTAGTGACCCCAGCACCGACCCTTGCGGAACTCCAGCCAACTCTAGTCACTGGCAGCCAACAAGAAAAAGCCCCCCTTTATTGTCACTCTTTGTCTTCTGCCATCCTGCCATCCATGCTAGTATCTGCTCTTTGATACCGTGGGCTCTCATCTTCCTTTGCAGCCTAACATGTGGTACCTCATCAAAGGGTTTCTGAAAATCTAAGTAAACAACATCTACTGACTTTAACTGCTATAACATGAAGTTTGGAAACAAGCCCTTCAGCCCCAGGCTGACCAAATACACTAATTCCTATCCTGCACATGAGGGACAATTTACAGAAACAAATTAATCTACAAAGCTGCATGTCTTTGGGATGTGGCAGGAACCCAGAACACCCGGAGAAAATCCAGTTACAGAGAGAACATGCAAACTCCGCACAGACAGCACCTGTTATCACGATCGAACCCGGGCATCTGGCGCTGTATAAGCAGCAGCTCTATCACTGTGTCACTGTGCAGCACGCCATTTGAACTGGGATTAATTGATTGGTTCTAACAGCCTTCGGTTCTTTTCTTTAACCTATTAGACTAGGAAAATCCGTTGGTCTTGAATACGCCTTCCATGCCTCTCAGGATTTTTTCTGCACACAAGCACAAGGCATGAAACATCTGAATAAGTTTATCAAGTCACAAGTTTAATGCTTCATTCCTGTTCAAACAGTGAGAGTACAGCCACCTCGCGTTTTACATGTTTGATTTATGAGATTTTGGAATAATGCGCTTGTTTAATCAAAATCAAAAAGTTTGAAATAACGGCCAAATTTACACTTGTCATATGCAATGGCCTGGCAAGGCAACAGTGACGTTATGCAGCAAGCTGCTGCTTAAATTAGATATTAAATAAAACATTTGTTTAAGATGTTCTTTTCCTGTTGTTTTTTTCTTTAACTTTTTATATTAATGTACAAAGCAAAAGAATAATAGCTGTCATAAATGAACTATTTTTCATGTGATGTAAACAGTTATGACTCTTCCCTTTGAATACATTGCTATGGTAAAAATAATATTTAATTTACACATTTCTGAGATAGTCAGGCCCCTTGGCCCAACTTGCCCACACCATCCAACATGTCCCACCTGCCTGCGTTTGACCCATATCCCTCTAAACCTATCTTATCCATGTACCTGTCCTAATGTTTCTTAACGTGCTGCTTGCCAAGAACATAACCCCGTGTAAAATTAGAAATGGCTGTATTATAATAGTTCTTAAACTTTGTTTAGAGCAATAGTATTATTCAGCACAGAAACAGACCCTTCGGCCAATTCATCCATGCCAAACAAGATGTCTCTCTGAGCTTGTCCCGTTTGCCCACATTTAGCCAATATATGGTCAAATGAGAGGAGTCCGTAGAGCCAAGTCAGAGCATAGTTACTTCACCTAGTGTTGTTATGCAAACATTGTTAAAATGAAACTCTTATTTAGGTTTTCTTTTTTTCAAAAGAAAATCTTCTAAAAGTAAGCTGCATTTTAACAACACAGATAAGACTATGTGCAAGAAGGAACTGCAGATGCTGGAACATCGAAGGTAGGCAGAAGTGCTGGAGAAACTCAGCGGGTGCGGCAGCATCTATGGGGCAGACGTGTCGCGGGGTGACACCTGTATGGTCATGAGTAGTTGCCCAAAGAGTCGTAACGTTTTCTGATCGCTGCTGGATTATTATCAGTGAAAATTTTCAACGCCCTGCAGCGACTGTTACGAGTTGTGAATCTGTGGAATTTGCTGCCACAGAAGGCAGTGGAGGCCAATTCACTGGATGTTTTCAAGAGTTAGATTTAGCTTTTCATTTCACTGCGCATCTCGTATGCGTGTGTGTGTCAAATAAACTTGACTTGACTAGCTCCTAGGGCTAAAGGAATATGGGATATGGGGTAAAAGCAGGAACGGGGTACTGATTTTAAATGATCAGCTATCATCATATTGAATGGCGGTGCGGGCTTGAAGGGCCGAATGGCCTATGCCTGCACCTATTTTTCTATGTTTTCAGGGAGTGGTTAACAGTTATAATTACTGTAAGAAGATAAAGTAAAAGTAAAACAAAATCACTGATGCTAGGCAACCGTGGAGAACAAAATATTTAACATTTCAGGTGCTTCCCCTTCACATGGAAGAAAAACATTATTTGGTCCCAACAATCACATTCCTAGTTAGTAATTTAAAAATGCCCGTATCCACAAACTGTGTACGTATACATCTTGATTTATTTTCTATATTACAAAATCTCTGCACATTTAGTGATTACAAGCCTGAAGTTGTGCCAAACAGCGATTGATGTCAACTAGCAAGTCCGTGAAAGAGCATGGAAGGTTCAGGTTTAAGGTAATGGATAATTAATGAGTGATTTTGTTCATACACAACTCAGTTTGTATCACGGGCAGAATAAATGAAAATACGAAGAAACGAGGAACTGCAGATGCTGGTTTACAAACAAAGGCAAATTGCTGGAGTATCTCTGGCAGCATCCCTGGAGAACATGGACTGCTGATGTTTCGGGTCGGAACCCTTCAGATATGTCAATATAGGAGGTTTAACAAGCACTTCTGGAGATGACATAAAAGTTTGTGTTTGGATAGCAAGAAAGGTTTACGAAAGCTAAATTTACATGCTTAAGATTATCAGAGCAGTTCGGCAGAGCAGATGGAATTTAATCCCAACAATTGGGAAGTTATGTATTTTGGGAAGTAAAATTCAGTACGGGTGTCAGGGGTTATGTGGAGAAGGCAGGAGAATGGGGTTAGGAGGGAGAGATAGATCTGCCATGATTGAATGGCTGAGTAGGATTGATGGGCCAAATTGCCTAATTCTGCTCCCATTGCTTACGACCTTAAACATTTCCATTAACTTGGCCTCCACAGCAGTCTGTGAAAATTAATTCCAGATTCACTACCCCCTGACTAAAGAAATTCCCCCCTCATCACCTTTCCTACAGGTACATCCTTTAAATTCTGAGGCTATGACCTCTGGTTCAAGACTCTCTTCCACTGGAATCATCCTCTCCACCCAGGCCAATAAACCTAAAGCTAACAGCAATTCTTAAGGGATTGGACACGCTAGATGCAGAAAACATGTTCCCGACGTTGGGGGAGTCCAGAACCGGGGCCACAGTTTCGAAGAAGGGGTGAGCCATTTAGGACAGAGATGAATAGACAGAGAATAAAGGATGGTGGGTTTATAAAATGTGCATATTTTAATGCTAGGAGCATTGTAAGTAAGGTGGATGAACTTAGAGCCTGGATTGACACCTGGAAATATGATGTTGTTGCAATCAGTGAAACATGGTTGCAGGAGGGCTGTGATTGGAAACTAAATATTCCAGGATTTCGTTGCTTCCGGGGTGATAGAATTGGAGGGACCAGAGGTGGAGGTGTTGCATTGCTTGTCAGAGAGGATATTACAGCAGTGCTTTGGCAGGATAGATTAGAGGGTTCATCTAGGGAGGCTATTTGGGTGGAACTGAGAAGTGGGAACGGTGTAGCAACACTTTTAGGGGTGTACTATAGACCGCCAAATGGGGAGCGAGAAATTGGAAGAGCAAATATGTAAGGAGATAGCAGATATTAGTAGTAAGCACAAGGTAGTGATTGTGGGAGATTTCAATTTCCCAAAAATAGACTGGGAAACACATTCTGTAAATGGGCTGGATGGTTTGGAGTTTGTAAAATGTGTGCAGGATAGTTTTTTGCAGCAGTACATAGAGGTACCGACCAGAGAAGGGGCAGTGCTGGACCTCCTGTTAGGAAATGAGGCAGGACAGGTGACGGAGGTATGCGTTGGTGAGCACTTCGGGACCAGTGATCACAATACCATTAGTTTCAATATAATTATGGAGCGAGTCAGAACAGGACCTAGAGTGGAGATTTTTGATTGGAGAAAGGCTAACTTTGAGGGAATGCGTGAGGATTTTAAAGGAGTGAATTGGGACACTTTGTTTCATGGGAAGGATGTAGAAGAGAAATGGAGGACATTTAAAGGGGAAATTGTAAGAGTACAGAATCTTTATGTCCCTGTTAGGTTGAAAGGAAATAGTAAAAATTGGAAAGAGCCATGGTTTTCAAGGGAAATTAGACACTTGTTTCGAAAAAAGAGATAGCTACAATAATTATAGGAGGCATGGAGTAAATGAGGTGCTAGAGGAGTATAAAGAATGTAAAAAGAATCTTAAGAAAGAAATTAGGAAGGCTAAAAGAAGATATGAGGTTGCTTTGGCAAGAAAGGTGAAAGTAAATCCAAAGGGTTTCTACAGCTATATTAATAGCAAAAGGATAACGAGGGATAAAATTGGACCATTAGAGAACCAGAATGGACAGCTATCTGCAGAGCCAAAAGAGATGGGGGAGATATTGAACAATTTCTTTTCTTCGGTATTCACCAAGGAGAAGGATATTGAACTCTGTGAGGTAAGGGAAAAAAAAGTAGAGTAGCTATGGAAACTATGAGATTCAAAGAGGAGGAAGTACTGACAAGTTTGAAAAATATAAAGGTGGATAAGTCTCCAGGTCCTGACAGGATATTCCCTAGGACATTGAGGGAAGTTAGTGTAGAAATAGCAGGAGCTATGACAGAAATATTTCAAATGTCATTAGAAACGGGAATAGTGCCGGAGGATTGGCGTACTGCGCATGTTCCATTGTTTAAAAAGGGGTTCAAAGAATAAACCTAGCAATTATAGACCTATTAGTTTGACGTCAGTGGTGGGCAAATTAATGGAAAGGATACTTAGAGATAATATATATAAGCATCTGGATAAACAGGGTCTGATCAGGAACAGTCAACATGGATTTGTGCCTGGAAGGTCATGTTTGACAAACCTTCTTGAAATTTTTGAAGCGGTAACTAGGGAAATTGATGAGGGTAAAGCAGTGGATGTTGTCTATATGGATTTCAGTAAGGCCTTTGACAAGGTTCCCCATGGAAGGTTGGTTCAGAAGGTTCAATCTTTGGGTGTTAATGGCGGAGTAGCAAGATGGATTCAACAGTGGCTGAATGGGAGATGTCAGAGAGTAATGGTGGATGGCTGTTTGGAAGCCGGTGACCAGTGGGGTGCCTCAGGGATCTGTGTTGGGTCCACTGTTGTTTGTCATGTACATCAATGATCTGGATGATGGGGTGGAAAATTGGATAAGTAAGTATGCAGATGATACTACGATAGGTGGTTTTGTGGATAATGAAGTAGATTCTCAAAGTCTACAGAGAGATTTGGGCCATTTGGAAAAGTGGGCTGAAAGATGGCAGATGGAGTTTAATGCTGATAAGTGCGAAGTGCTACATCTTGGCAGGACAAATCAAAATAGGACGTACATGGTAAATGGTAGGGAATTGAGGAATGCTGTGGAACAGAGGGATCTAGGAATAACTGTGCATAGTTCCCTGAAGGTGGAATCACATGTAGATAGGGTGGTAAAGAAAGCCTTTGGTGTGCTGGCCTTTATAAATCAGAGCATTGAATATAGGAGTAGGGAAGTAATGTTAAAATTGTACAAGGCATTGGTAAGACCAATTCTGGAGTATGGTGTACAATTTTGGTCGCCTAGTTATAGGAAGGATGTCAACAAAATAGAGAGAGTACAGAGGAGATTTACTAGAATGTTGCCAGGGTTCCAGCAACTATGTTACAGAGAAAGGTTGAACAAGTTAGGTCTTTATTCTTTGGAGCGCAGAAGGTTAAGGGGTGACTTGATTGAGGTCTTTAAAATGATGAAAGGGATAGACAGAGTTGACGTGGATAAGCTTTTCCCATTGAGGGTAGGGAAGATTCAAACAAGAGGGCATGACATGAGAATTAAGGGACAGAAGTTTAGGGGTAACGTGAGGGGGAACTTCTTTACTCAGAGGGTGGTGGCTGTGTGGAATGAGCTTCCAGCAGAGGTGGTGGAGGCAGGATCGATTTTAACATTTAAAAGTAAAGTGGATAGGTATATGGACGTGAAGGGAATGGAGGGGTATGGTCTGAGTGTAGGTAGATGGGACTAGGGGAAAACAAATGGTCGGCACGGACTGGAAGGGCCGAGAGGGCCTGTCTCCGTGCTGTAATTGTTATATGGTTATGAGGAAATCATTTTTTTCAGCCAGAAAGTTGTGAATTTGTGTAATTCTCTTCCTCAGAAGGCAGAAGGCCAATTCACTGGATGCTTTCAAGAGAGAGTTCGATAGAGTTAAAGATAAGGGATACAGGGAGAAGGCAGGAACAGGGTACTGGTTGTGGATGATCAGCCATAATCACAGTGAATGGTGGTACTGGCTCGAAGGGCTTACTCCTGCACCTATTGTCTCTATGTATGTCTCGACCCGAAACATCCGCCCGTTCATTCCGTCTCTCCGGAGACGCTGCCTGTCCCGCCGAGTTACATCCAGGCTTTTTGTGCCCAATCTTCGGTGTAAACCAGCAATAAGGAAGGAAGAAGACAAAGACTTTTTTGCCTTCCGTCACAGTGAGGAGGTGCCTGGTGAACTCACTGTGATCACAGCAATTCTTAAGGGATTGGACATGCTAGATGCAGGAAACATGTTCCCGACGTTGGGGAGTCCAGAACCAGGGGCCACAGTTTAAGAAGAAGGGGTGAGCCATTTAGGACTGAGACGAGGAAATATTTTTTTTCAGCCAGAGAGTTGTGAATTTGTGGTGGATGTTAAATATGTGTTTATTGTGTGTTTTGTTGTTTTTTTTTAATTGTATGTATGACTGCAAGGTAACGAAATTTCGTTCAGACCGAAAGGTCTGAATGACAATAAAGGATACTTAGATACTTTAAAAAAAAATTTTGATCTGCGCTGCAGTTCATTCCTTGCACAGTAAATGTCGCCCGCCCGCTCAGCGCCGCCGCCGCCGCTGCTGCTAACCACAAGATCAACTTTGCAGATACACGCAGCGACGGGCGGAAGGTACCACGGCAGCGGGGACGGAGGGGCGGCGAGAACACGACGCACGGCGGAGAGAGCAAGGCAGACAACGGCAAACGGCAACCAAGCTCCGCTGTTGTGTCCATTTCCGGGACTGCGAGAGGCGAGGGCACACGTAACGCGAGTGTTCCTGGACGGGCGTCGTTGGCAGCAGCTTCTTTCCCCCCCCCCCCGAGCCCAGTTGGCACCCGGTCCCCGCCCGCCCCGCCCCGCCCGCCATTCGTGAGTGAGGAGGATGGCGCCGCGGTGAGAAGGGAGTCTTCGCTGTCTCGCTTACTCCTCCCTTCGGACGCCGCACAAAGGAAAACGCCCCACCCGCATCCCGTGAAGAGAAAGCAGCGGATTATAAACAAGAGCAACGACACACTTGCACGGAGGGAGAGGGATGCTGTCGATGCTGCAGGAAGCCACGGCGGGGAGAGAGCGCCGGGCAGCGGGCGCCTGGCGGGGCAGCGGCGCGAGGTTCCAGTCCTTCAGCGCGAGCCTGAGGTGCGCGAGGGGGGGGGGGGAGAGGGGCGGCGGCGGTTGGTGAGGAGGGGGAGGGGGGGCGGCGGCGGTTGGGGAGGAGGGAGGTTCAAATCTTCAAAGGAGGGGGCGGGTGTACCGCGCGCGGGGTTAAAGTGGGCGGAGGAGGGAGCGGTTGTGAGGCGCTGTCTAAATGCAATGGGGCGGGGCGAGGCATGGGGGGGGTTGAGGTAATGGGGAGGGGAATTGGGAGTAAATGGTGGGGGGAGGTTGAGGTAATGGGGAGGGGGGGTTGAGGTATTGGGGAGGGGGGGGTTGAGGTATTGGGGAGGGGGGGGTTGAGGTATTGGGGAGGGGGGGTTGAGGTATTGGGGAGGGGGGGTTGAGGTATTGGGGAGGGGGGGTTGAGGTATTGGGGGGGGGGGGTTGAGGTATTGGGGAGGGGGGGTTGAGGTATTGGGGAGGGGGGTTGAGGTAATGGGGGGGGAGGGGGGGGGGGGGTTGAGGTACTGGGGAGGGGGGTTGAGGTAATGGGGGGAGGGGGGTTGAGGTACTGGGGAGGGGGGTTGAGGTAATGGGGAGGGGGGTTGAGGTAATGGGGGAGGGGGGTAGAGGTAATGGGGGGGGGAGGGGGAGGTCGTCAAGTTTCTTTGTCACATACACATACGGGATGTGCAGTGAAATGTAAAGTGGCAGTGCTCGCAGACTTTGCGAAAAAACAAACAAACAACCAACAAACTACAAACAGAATCATTTGTTCTTTTACATATTAAATATTGTTTGGGGGGGGGTGGAGGGTAAAACGGTGGGGTGAGGTTGAGGTAATGGGGGAGGGGGGGTTGAGGTAATGGGGAGGGGAATTGGGAGTAAATGGTGGGGGGGGGTTGAGGTACTGGGGAGGGGGGTTGAGGTATTGGGGAGGGGGGGTTGAGGTATTGGCGAGGGGGGTTGAGGTAATGGGGAGGGGGGTTGAGGTAATGGGGAGGGGAATTGGGAGTAAATGGTGGGGGAGGTTGAGGTATTGGGGAGGGGGGTTGAGGTAATGGGGAGGGGGGTTGAGGTAATGGGAATTGGGGTAATGGGTGGTGGTGGGGGGGTTGGGGGAATTGGGGGGGTGGGGCGGAATGTGAGCCTGGGGTGGGGTCGATGGATGGGGTAAGAGGCATTGGTGGAGGGAATGACATGGTGGGGGGAGGGTTGTAGGACTGAGGGAACTAGATGCTCGCAAAGCCTGGAGCAGCTGGATTGAGGGAGGGGGAAGATGGAGTGGCTGGATTGGGTGGGGGGAAGATGCAGCGGCTGGATTGGGGGAGAGGAGATGAAGCGTCTGGACTGGGGGCAGAGAAATGCAGCGGCTGTTCCTCTTCTGATTGCTCAGAGGCCGGAGCGCTGAGACTGCCGCCTCAGGAAAGCAGATATAAATAATTCATGATCATATTTCCATTCCTCTTCGAATTCGTCCGTTGACAGTCCACTCACCGAGCTTTTGTCCTCGCCGTCACTTTCTTCTCCATGATTGGTATTGACAGTTCAGTTGTTGCAACCCCTGTTTAGAAACATAGACAATAGATGCAGGAGTAGGCCTTTTGGCCCTATGAGCCAGCACCACCATTCAATATGATCATGGCTGATCATCCAGAAGGGTCTCGACCCGAAACGTCGCCTATCTCCTTCGCTCCTTAGATGCTGCTGCACCCGCTGAGTTTCTCCAGCCTTTTGTGTACCATCCAAAATCAGTACCCTGTGCCTGCTTTCTCCCCATATCCCTTGATTCTGTAGGCCCCAAGAGCGATAACTAACTCTCTTGAAAACATCCAGTAAATTGGCCTCCACTGCCTTCTGTGGCAGAGAATTCCACAGATTCACAACTCCCTGGGTGAAAAAAAATGTCCTCATCTCAATCCTAAATGGCCTACCCCTTACAGAGCTACCAAGTAGTATGGATTTTCCGTATTTTGTACACAGCGCTATGGGTCACAGACTGTTCAGGAAAATTCTCATATACCAATGAGTCTTTGGAATTCTCTTTGAACCTTTGATTATTTTTCAGGCAGGTAGAATTCTGGATAAGCCTAGTGGTGAAAAGTTACCAGTGGGATTGCAGTTACATTGGGATTGTCCTTGATTTTACAGAATGGTGGGGGGGGTATGGAGGGGTGGAGAAAGGGAGAGAGGGAGGGGTTGGGAGAGGATGGAGAGGGAATAAGAGAGGGAGGGAGATAAAAATGAAGGAGAGAGGGATGTGAGGTGGAAAGAGAGGGGGAGGGAGGGATTCTTCTAAAATGGCTTCTACAGCATCATCTGGTGCTAAAAGCAGGAAGCAGCCGTTCAAACAGCAGTATACAAAGAGATGGCAATTAATGCACTGTCAAGTAAGGTGCGTAGAAGACATGTCAATTGGTAGCAATGGTACCATGTCAATTGGTAGGTTTGATATGCATTCTTGTACACTTACATGGGTATGACCGCATTAAAAAATAACACTTTTTTCAGCAAAACTGCGTAAAAATACTGATTTCCTCAGCAAAATACAGATTTTCAGGTAATAAAATACTGACCTGCTCTGACAAAACGTGGCAGCTCTGCCTTTATTCTTAAACTGTGACCCCTGGTTCTGGACTCTACCAACATTGGGAACATTTTTCCTACATCTAGCCTGTCCAAACCTTTAAGAATTTTATATGTTTCTATAAGATACCCTCTCATCCTTCTAAATTCTAGTGAATACAAGCCCAGTTGACCCATTCAGTCCCACCATCCCCAGAATTAACCTGGTGAACCTAAGTTGTACTCCCTCAATAGCAATAATGTCTTTCCTCAAAATAGGAGACCAGAATTGCACACAATACTCCTGGTTCAGTCTCACCAAGGCCCCGTACAACTGCAGTAGGACCTCCTTGCTCCTAAACTCAAATCCTCTTGCAATGAAGGCCAAGATGTCATTAGCTTTCTTCACTGTCTGCTGTACCTGCATGCTTACTTTCAGCAACTGATGGAACATGTTGAAAATTTTTGACGACCTGCAACGACCTATGATGGGTGCTGGCAGTCGCCGAAAAGTTTGTGTAAGTGGGACCCATTACTCTTTAGCAGGGTCTTCAATATATTGCCTGAGGAAACTATCGTGGACACACTCAACAAATTACCAAGGGAAAACACAAAGTGCTGCAGTATCAGTGGGTTGGGGAGCATCCCTAGAAAAATGTAATCCTTTTCTGTTCCTCGGACAGCTATTTGACCTGAAATTTCACGCTTTCAATACAGCTGGTATGTGATTGGCAGTGTTTTCAGCATTTTAATTTTAGATTTTTAGCATTTGCACATTTTTGATATTTTTTCACTTAACTATGTGTTTCCTTAGCCAATTTTCTATCTGCATGGTTGCAGATGTTTTTATTCAACTGTCTAATCATTTGGGAGTCCATGTATACCATCTCAAGTGCCATTCCTCATTGAACTTCTTTGCTACCTTGTTGAGTTTGATATATAATCCATACAAGTCAAAACATACCAGAAAATAATTGCTTTGTTTGCACATGTTTGTGTTGCCATGGTGGAAGTTGGAGCGTCTGTCTTTCATTTCCATTTCAGTATGTCATTTAATATTTAACGTTTCATAATTCACAATGGCCACATTGAATTGAATCGTTGTATGTCATCATATAGTTGGATTATTCAGAGGATAGAATCTGTGATTCAATTTCATGTAATACAGCACACCGCTATTAGTTTGGTTTAGAGATACAGAAGGGAAACGGGCCATTTGGCCCACCGAATCCATGCTGGCCATCAATCAATCATCTGCTCTACCTTCATTGATAATCTTCATAACTTTCTAAAATAATGTGATTAAGTTAGTAAGACATGTACAAAGCCTTTCTGACTGTCCTTAATTTAACCCATTCTCTTCCAAATGAAAGTAAATCCTATCCCAAAATCCAATCCTTTCCAAAAGCTTCCATACAACAGATGTGAGACTCACTGGCCTATAATTTCCTGGATTCTCTGTACTTCCCTTAAACAAAGGAACAGCATTAGCTACGTTTCCAGTCCTCTGGGACCTCGCTAGAGGCTGGAGAAGATGCAAAGATTTTTGTTAAAGTTTCGAAGATAGAAACAAAAATCTGGAATAACACAGCGGAACAGGCAGCATCTCTGGAGAGAAGGAATGGGTGACGTTTGGGGTCGATTCTCGCATTCTCCTCTCTTGCCTCTCAATAACCTGCGTTATTTCCTGAGAAGGCTTACTTTCATAGAAGTTCGGCATGTCTCCCATGACCCTCACCAACATCTCAATGCAGCTTAGTTTATTGTCACGTGTACCGAGGTACAGTGAAAAGCTTTTTGTTACGTGCTAACCAGTCAGCAGAAAGACAATACATGATTACAATCAATCTAAGGTGTATAGATTAGGGAATAACGTTTTGTGCAAGATAAAGCCAGCAAAGTCTGGTCAAGGATAGTCCGAGGAGCACAGATGCACCATAGAGAGCATCTTATCAGGATGCATCACAGTCTGGTTTGGGAACAGCTCCATTCAAGACCGCAAGATGTTGCAGAGACGTTGACGAAACCCAGACCATTACTCAAACCAGCCTCCCATCCATTGACTCCATCAAGGACTGATCTTAGCCCAGCCACACCCTCTTCTCCCCTCATTGGGCAGGAGGTAGAGACATTTTGAGAATGCATACCTCCAGATTCAGGAACATTTTTCTTCCAGATCTTATCAGGCTTCTCATCAGATAGAGTGCAGTTTGAACTCCCATTGACCTAATTTGAGACCTTTGAACTATTTTTAATCGGACTTCAGTGTTATATCTTGTACTAAATGTTGTAACCTTTATCCTTTATTTTGGCATGTTGGACGGCTTGCAACATTCACAATTTATATTTGGTCTTTGGATAACACACAAACAAAAGCTTTACATTATACCTCTGTACATGTGACAATAATAAACTAGAAACATAGAAAATATGTGCAGGAGTAGGCCATTCGGCCCTTCAAGCCTGCACTGCCATTCAATATGATCATGGCTGATCATCCAACTCAGTATTCCTTAACTGTCTTCTCTCCATACCCCCTGATCCCTTTAGCCACAAGGGCCACATCTAACTCCCTCTTAAATATAGCCAATGAACTGGCCTCAACTACATTCTGTGGCAGAGAATTCCACAGATTCACCAATCTCCGTGTAAAAAATGTTTTTCTCATCTCGGTCCTAAAAGACTTCCCCCTTATCCTTAAACTGTGACCCCTTGTTCTGGACTTCCCCAACATCGGGAACAATCTTCTTTCATCTAGCCTGTCCAACCCCTTAAGAATTTTGTAAGTTTCTATAAGATCCCCCCTCAATCTTCTAAATTCCAGCGAGTACAAGCCGAGTTAAACCAGTCTTTCTTCATATGAAAGTCCTGCCATCCCAGGAATCAGTCTGGTGAACCTTCTCTGTACTCCCTCTATGGCAAGAATGTCTTTCCTCAGATTAGGAGACCAAAACTGTACGCAATACTCCAGGTGTGGCCTCACCAAGACCCTGTACAACTGCAGTAGAACCTCTGCTCCTATACTCAAATCCTTTTGCTATGAATGCTAACATACCATTCGCTTTCCTCACTGCCTGCTGCACCAGCATGCCTACTTTCAATGGCTGGTGTACCATGACACCCAGGTCTCGTTGCATCTCCCCTTTTCCTAATCGGCCGCCATTCAGATAATACTTTCCTGTTCTTGCCACCAAAGTGGATAACCTCACATTTATCCACATTATACTGCATCTGCCATGCATTTTCCCACTCACCCAACCTATCCAAGTCACCCTGCAGCTTCCTAGCATCCTCCTCACAGCTAACACTGCCCTCAGCTTCGTGTCATCCGCAAACTTGGAGATGTTGCATTCAATTCCCTCGTCCAAATCATTAATATATATTGTAAATAGCTGGGGTCCCAGAACTGAGCCTTGCAGTACCCCACTAGTCACTGCCTGCCATTCTGAAAAGGACCCGTTTACTCCTACTCTTTGCTTCCTGTCTGCCAGCCAGTTCTCTATCCACATCAGTACTGAACCCCCAATACTGTGTGCTTTAAGTTTGCATAATAAACTATATCCCATCAGGTCCTGGGGATTTATCCGCTCTCTAAACTAATGCTCTTCAAGAGCCTCAACACCTCCTCCTTAATCTCAAACTACCCTTCCATATTAGTATTTTCCACACTGATCTCATTGTCCTGCATGACCACTTTGGTGAAAACAGATGCAAAGTAACTGACTTTGTACCTTGTCTACATCCCTTAAGCACAAATTACCTCCTTTATCCTAAGGCAGTCCTACCTTCTCCCTGATTGCTTCATGTTTTTAATGGAGATATAAAAGGCCTTGGGAATTTCTTTAATTCGAGTCACCAAAGCCATTTTGCGAGCCCTTTTGGCCCTTCTAATTGGCTGTTCGAGTTCTTTTCTCAGTTGTTCCAAAAAGAGCCTCATCCTCTTAAACCTTGCATGTGCTTCCTTTTACTTTCTGACCAAATTTACAATCTCTTTGGTCATTCAAGGTTTCCTTACTTTGCCATCCTTATCCCTCTACCTTCCTGGAACTTGCTTGTAGCAGGAAAAATAGTTGGAGCTATGATAATGGTACTGAAAGTATGCTACTGATACCCAGACTGAATTTACATTTTAGTTTAGTTTTAGTTTGGAGATACATTGCGGAAACAGGCCCTTTGGCTACTGACCAGCAATCCCCGCACATTAACACTATACTATAAACACTAGGGACAAATACATTTATACCAAGCCAATTAACCTATAAACCTGTACATCTTTGGAGTGTAGGAGGATCTCGGAGAAAACCCACGCAGGTCACGGGGAGAAAGTATAAACTCCGTACAAAGAGCACCTGTAGTCAGGATCAAATCTGGGTCTCTGGCGCTGTAAGACAGCAACTCAACCGCTGCGCTACCTGTAGGAAAGCCCTAAGATTGAAAATAAATTTGACACAAACATTTTTATTTATTGATAATTAATCAAGTTTCTTGATTCTTGGGTGGGAAAATAAGATAATTGTCTGATCCTTAGAAATTCTTTAAAACAATTACAACTTTCATATCTGTTGAAATCTCAACAATGTCTTTAATCTATAACTGTTGTCAATGGTAAATATTTAGTAAAAAAACAAGCAATTTTTTGGCTTCTGCGAAAAATAGGATTTTGATTTCTTCTGATTTTTTGCAGTGTAGGTCTACAATTTAATGGGCTGTTATTTCAGATATGCATTTTTATTTTAGTTGCAGCCGTCTTCGGCGAGTGCAAGCCCTCCTGAATTACAGCAACAAGCAGAAATCTGATGGAATACTCTGCATTCTGGGTATGTTTCACCTTTTGTTTGTAAGCTTCAACTACAAATTGCTTGATTATTTATATATTAGTTTTGTTACTACAATGTTCACTTTGTTTGGTAGATAATAGAAACATAGAAACATAGAAATTAGGTGCAGGAGTAGGCCATTCAGCCCTTCGAGCCTGCACCGCCATTCAATATGATCATGGCTGATCATCCAACTCAGTATCCCGTACCTGCCTTCTCTCCATACCCTCTGATCCCCTTAGCCACAAGGGCCACATCCAACTCACTCTTAAATATAGCCAATGACTGGCCTCAACTACCCTCTGTGGCAGAGAGTTCCAGAGACTCACCACTCTCTGTGTGAAGAAAGTCTTTCTCATCTCGGTCTTAAAGGATTTCCCCCTTATCCTTAAGCTGTGACCCCTTGTCCTGGACTTCCCCAACATCGGGAACAATCTTCCTGCATCTAGCCTGTCCAACCCCTTAAGAATTTTGTAAGTTTTCTATAAGATCCCCTCTTAATCTCCTAAATTCCAGAGAGTATAAACCGAGTCTATCCAGTCTTTCTTCATAAGACAGTCCTGACATCCCAGGAATCAGTCTGGTGAACCTCTCTCTGCACTCCCTCTATGGCAATAATGTCCTTCCTCAGATTTGGAGACCAAAACTGCACGCAATACTCCAGTGTGGTCTCACCAAGACCCTGTACAACTGAAGTAGAACCTCCCTGCTCCTGTACTCAAATCCTTTTGCTATGAAAAGCTAACATACCATTCGCTTTTTTCACTGCCTGCTGCACCTGCATGCCTACTTTCAATGACTGGTGTACCATGACACCCAGGTCTCGCTGCATCTCCCCTTTTCCCAATCGGCCACCATTTAAATAATAGTCCGATAATACAAGAGTTCAAGTGAAAAAAAAATACAAAGTGCTGGAATAAGTCAGCGATAGGTCATGTCTGCAGAACATGGATAAGTTATGTTTTGGATTGGGACTCATCTTCCGACTGATTGTGGGAAGAGGGGTGGAGAAAGCTGGAAGAGAGGTCAGGGTGGGATGAAGCCAGGCAAGTAATGTGGATAAAGTGAGGAGGAGTATTTGATTGGCAGTGAGTTGGACAAGAGGTAAAAATAAAAAGACAAAAGGTATGAGATAAGGAGTTAAGTATAGTAAAGTCTCGAAATGTGAAGCCAGAGGAAGGAAAGGGGCTGGGGAAAGGGAGCAATGGGTGCATGTCCAGGAAAGAGAGAGGGAAGAAAAAGGGGCGGTGATTGTAGGTTAGTTACCTAAAATTGAAGAATTCAGTGTTCATACCAATAGGCTGCAAGCTACCTAAGTGGAATATGAGATGATGTTCCTCTGGTTTGCATGTGGCCTCATGCTGAATGGAGGAGACCCAGGACAGATAGGTTAGTATGAGCATGGGAAGGGATGTTCAAATGGCTAGCAACCAGGAGGTTTATCCAACCATCTGCCAATTAATATCCCCCCTCACCTGTTACTACTGAGAAGGGAAACTGGAAGGGCTGAAGGTTGATACGTCACCGGGACTGGATGTACTGCGCCCTAGGGTTCTGAAAGAGGTGGCTTTAGAGATTGCGGAGGCATTGATGGTGATATTTAATTAATTACTAGTCAGGAGCAAGTCAAGTGACAATGTAGGGTGGTTTTTCTAGTTGGCTGCCAGTGACCAGTGGAGTTCTGCAAGGGTTGGTGCTGGGGCCGCTACTCTTCACGTTGTAGATTAATGATTTGATCGAGGGGATTGAAGGCTTTGTGGCAAAGTTTGCAGATTATACTAAAATAGGTGGAGTGGCAGGTAGTGTGCAGAAAGCAGGGACTGCAGAAGGACTTGGACAGGTTGGGAGAGTGGGCAGAGAAGTGGCAGATGGAATATAGTGTGGGGTCATGCATTGTAGTAGTAGTAGGAATAAAGGCGTAGATTAATTTTCTAAATGGGGTGAGAATCTAGAAATCGGATTTGGAAAGGGACCTGGGAGTGCTGGTGCAGGATTCCCAAAAGGTTAATCGGCAGGTCAAATCAGGCTTGTAAACAAAACCAGGGTTGTAATGTTGAGGCTCTATAAGGCCACATTTGGAATATTGTGAGCAATTTTGGGCACCGTATCTGAGGAAGGATGTGCTGGCTCTGGAAAAGGTCCAGAGGAGGTTTACAAGAAAGATTCCAGGAATGAGTAGGTAACCTATGATGAACTTCTGTCGCCACTGGGCCTGTACTCGCTGGAGTTTAGAAGAATGAGGGGGGACCTAATTGAAACATAAAGAATAGTGAAAGGCTTGGATAGAGTGAATGTGGAGAGGATGTTTCCACAAGTGAGAGAGTCTGGGACTAGCGGTCATAGCCTCAGAATTAAAGGACGTTCTTTTAGGAAGGAGATGAGGAAAAATGTCTTTAGTCGGAGGATGGTGAATATGTGGCATTCTTTGCCACAGAAGGCTGTGGAGGCAGTCAGTAGATATTTCTAAGACCGAGAGATAGATTTTTGATTAATAGAGGTGTCCGAGCTTATGGGGAGAAGGCAGGAGAATGGGGTTAGGAGATAGATCAGCCATGATTGAATGGCGGAGTAGACTTGGTGGGCCGAATGGCCTAATTCTACTCCTATCCCTTATGACCTGTATCCAACTATCACTTACATGGCAGTGTCCCACTCCCACCGCTCTTCCAGCAAATTACCCCCCTCTACAATCAATCTGAAGAAAGGTTCCTGACATGAAACATAGCATGTCCATGTTCTCCAGAGCCGCTGCTTAACCTGCTGAGTTACTCCAGGAAGACAAAATGCTGGAGTAGGTCAGTGGGGACAGGCAGCATATCTGGAGAGAAGGAATGGGTGACATTTCGGGTCAAGACCCTTCTTCAGACTAGTCTGGGGAAGGGAAACAAGATGCATAGAGAGTGATGTAGGGAGAGATAGAACAAATGAATGAAAGATATGCAAAAAAGTAACGATGATAAAGGTAACAGACCATTGTTAGCTGTTTGGAAGATGAGAATGGGAACCTGTTTCGACTTGGGTGTGTGAGGGATGGAGAGAGGGAGCGCAGGGATTACTAAAAGTTAGAGAAGTCAATATTCCTACCACTCGCTACTCCCTCTCCTATCTACTCCAGATCTTTGTTTTTATTTTGTAAACCAGCATTTGCATTCCTTGTATTTTCAAGTCAAGTCGTCTGGTCGAGTTTATTTTCATAATATGCACACTGGTACAGGTACAGTGAAAACATTGCTTGTAATAAGGCGGCATTGCAGCCACATAGACGCAGACAATACAAAATAAATTAAACCTAATTTACAAATAAATTCTTCAAGACAGATGAATATAAATTGCGCAAGAATGCACAATTAGAAAACATAAAGTTTGCAGTCATGCAAGAGTTTGTCCTTCATTTTCAGTTGCTTAGATACATAGACAATAGGTGCAGAGTAGGCCATTCGACCCTCCGAGCCAGCACTGCCATTCAACGTAATCATGGCTGATCATCCACAATCAGTACCCTGTTTCCTGCCTTCTCCCCATACCCCTAAGAGCTCTATCTAACTCTCTTTGCAATGCTTCTGAGGCAGAGAATTCCACAAATTCATAACTCTCTGGGTGAAAACTTTTTTTCCTCATCTCAGTTCCAAATGGCCTACCCCATAAACTGTGGCCCCTGGTTCTGGACTTCCCCAACACCGAGAACATGTTTTCTGCATCTAGCATGTCCAATTCCTTAATAATTTTATATGTTTCTATAAGATCCCTTCTCATCCTTCTAAATTCCAGTTAATACAAGCCCAGCCGCTCCATTCTCTCATCATAGGCTGTCCTGCTATACCAGGAATTAACCTTGTGTACCTGCGCTGCACTCCGTCAATAACAAGAATGTCCTTCCTCACATTAGGAGACCAAAACTGCACACAATACTCCAGGTGTGGTCTCACTAGGGCCCTGTACAACTGCAGAAGGACCTCTTTGCTCCTATACTCAAATCCTCTCGTTATGAAGGCCAACATACCATTAGCTTTCTTCACTGCCTGTTGTACCTGTATGCTTACTTTCAGTGACTGAAGAACAAGGACACCAGGTCTCGTTTTCCCTTTTCCTAAACTGACACCATTCAGATAATAATCTGCCTTCCCGTTCATGCTGAAGTAGGATTACGGTGTCGCATGTCAGCAGGTGAGGCATGTCCATGTTCTCCAGAGCCGCTGCTTAACCTGCTGAGTTACTCCAGGAAGACAAAATGCTGGAGTAGGTCAGTGGGGACAGGCAGCATATCTGGAGAGAAGGAATGGGTGACATTTCGGGTCAAGACCCTTCTTCAGACTAGTCTGGGGAAGGGAAACAAGATGCATAGAGAGTGATGTAGGGAGAGATAGAACAAATGAATGAAAGATATGCAAAAAAGTAACGATGATAAAGGTAACAGACCATTGTTAGCTGTTTGGAAGATGAGAATGGGAACCTGGTTCGACTTGGGTGTGTGAGGGATGGAGAGAGGGAGCTCAGGGATTACTAAAAGTTAGAGAAGTCAATATTCCTACCACTCGCTACTCCCTCTCCTATCTACTCCAGATCTTTGTTTTTATTTTGTAAACCAGCATTTGCATTCCTTGTATTTTCAAGTCAAGTCGTCTGGTCGAGTTTATTTTCATAATATGCACACTGGTACAGGTACAGTGAAAACATTGCTTGTAATAAGGCGGCATTGCAGCCACATAGACGCAGACAATACAAAATAAATTAAACCTAATTTACAAATAAATTCTTCAAGACAGATGAATATAAATTGCGCAAGAATGCACAATTAGAAAACATAAAGTTTGCAGTCATGCAAGAGTTTGTCCTTCATTTTCAGTTGCTTAGATACATAGACAATAGGTGCAGAGTAGGCCATTCGACCCTCCGAGCCAGCACTGCCATTCAACGTAATCATGGCTGATCATCCACAATCAGTACCCTGTTCCTGCCTTCTCCCCATACCCCTAAGAGCTCTATCTAACTCTCTTTGCAATGCTTCTGAGGCAGAGAATTCCACAAATTCATAACTCTCTGGGTGAAAACTTTTTCCTCATCTCAGTTCCAAATGGCCTACCCCATAAACTGTGGCCCCTGGTTCTGGACTTCCCCAACACCGAGAACATGTTTTCTGCATCTAGCATGTCCAATTCCTTAATAATTTTATATGTTTCTATAAGATCCCTTCTCATCCTTCTAAATTCCAGTTAATACAAGCCCAGCCGCTCCATTCTCTCATCATATGGCTGTCCTGCTATACCAGGAATTAACCTTGTGTACCTGCGCTGCACTCCGTCAATAACAAGAATGTCCTTCCTCACATTAGGAGACCAAAACTGCACACAATACTCCAGGTGTGGTCTCACTAGGGCCCTGTACAACTGCAGAAGGACCTCTTTGCTCCTATACTCAAATCCTCTCGTTATGAAGGCCAACATACCATTAGCTTTCTTCACTGCCTGTTGTACCTGTATGCTTACTTTCAGTGACTGAAGAACAAGGACACCAGGTCTCGTTTTCCCTTTTCCTAAACTGACACCATTCAGATAATAATCTGCCTTCCCGTTCATGCTGAAGTAGGATTACGGTGTCGCAGGTCAGCAGGTGAGGCAGAGTCTCACGTAGATGCTTTTGATGGTGCGGAGGGTTGTGCCCATGATGGACTGGGCTGCAGCGCACCATACTCTGCAAACTCTTGCATTCTTGCATTAGAACTAGTCAATGATTTTACCAATCAAGATACTGTTTACAGTACATATATGTACTGGGACCAAGATAGGTCATCCAACATGTTACCGCCCAGGAATTTGAAGCTGTTAACTCAGTTCACCATCAACCCATCAATGTGGACTGGCATGTGTTCTCCCAACTTCCCCTTTCTGAAGTCAACAATTCATTCCTTGGTTTGTTGACATTGCACAAGAAATTGTTGTGGTATCACTCAACCAGGTGATCTATTTATGTCCTATACATTGACTCGTCACCACTTGTGATTTGGCTTTGGGTGCAACAGAGATTTGGCAAATTGCTTTGTAAAATTAGGGACTTTAGTTACGGTGGTAGATCTATGTTATTCTTGCAATACAAATCATGAATTTGTATGACAAAGTAGATGGAGAGAAACCTTCCAATTGGCTGAGGGGTAAGGAGCTGAGGTACATAATTTAGTTTATTGTCAAGTGTACTGAGGAAGAGTGAAAAGCTTTTGTTGCGTGCTAACCAGTCAGCGGAAAGACAATACATGATTACAATCGAGCCATTTACAGTGTACAGATACATAAGGGAATAACGTGAATAACGTTTAGTGCAAGATAAAGCCAGTAAAGTCTGACCAAAGATAGTATGAGGGTCACCAATGAGGTAGATAGTTCAGGACTACTCAGTAGTTGTGGTAGGATGGTTCAGTTGCCTGATAACAGCTAGGAAGAACCTGTCCCTGAATCTGGAGGTGTGTGTTTTACACAAGATGGCGCTGGCTTGTGGAGACAATTTGCCAGCAGCGGAACAGAATACAATCGAACAAAGTTTTTCAAAAGTTCAAAGGTTCATTTATTGTCACATACACCAATTGGTGTAGTGAAATTCAAGTTGCCATTGCAGCACATTAATAAGAATACAACATAACATTATAAAGAAATTTAACATAAAACATAAGCTTTAACATAAAACTTACCTGAATAAAAGAAACGTCAGAAACCAGCGCTGCAACCGACAAGCATTTAAAGGCGTTAGCACTATTTCAAAACAATTCCGGAGTGGAGGGAATACCCAATCGCAGTGTGGGAATTCCCAATCGCTGCGTAATCCCCGACTCGGCGGAGCATCGCAGATACTATACCTGGAATCACCGGGGAGACCTTCATGGTGTATGGAAACGTGGCTGTCAGGCACGATCTCCCGGCAGCAACAGAACTGAAACTGTCGACTGTATGGGAATCCCCGACCTGGCTCAGGCTCGCAGGAACAGTAAGTACAGTACCTGTAAACACCGGGAGGCTTCCATTACGTACGAAAACGTGGCCGGCCTGCAAGTCTACGTCAGACTAAAGCGCAGTGGACTACGACCCCCTCTCCCAACCATCCTACTAGCCAATGTACAATCTCTAGAAAATAAAGTGGAGGACCTAAGGTCAAGGCTGCTTTACCAAAGGGAGCTGAGGAAATACTCTGTGTTCTGTTTCACAGAGACGTGGCTCAACCCCAGCTCCACAGACTCAGCTGTCCCGCCTGAAGGGCTCTCCATTCATCGCATGGACGCAGCCATCTGTGAAAGGGAGAGGAGGCGGCGTCTGCCTCGTGGTCAACTCATTGTGGCGCTTAGACGTGGCAGTCCTGTCTAATTCCTGCACTCCGCACCTGGAACTTCTGGCGGTGAAGTGCCGCTGCTTCTTACCATGGGAATTCACCTCCATCATCATGACCACAGTCTACATCCCACCCCCAGGCAGACGTCCGTCTGGTACAGGAGGAACAACCACCAGACAGCATACCCCGAGACGTTTACCATCATAGCCGGGGACTTCAAAAAAGCCAACCTGAAAAAAATCACTCCCAAACTGCCATCAACATGTCTCCTGCAGCACCAGAGGATCAAACACCTGTGAACACTGGTATACGACCATCAAGAATGTCCATCGCTCTATCCCTCGCCCTCACTTCGGGAAATTAGACTATTCAGCAGTGCTGCTTCTTCCTGCATCCAGACAGTGACTAGAGTGCACTCCCAGAGTGAGGACTGCACAGAGCTGGTCTGGGGAGGCAGAAGAACAACGACAGGACTGCTTGGAGTATGTGAACTGGGCAATGTTCAAGGTCTCGGCAAAGGACCTGAATGAATACGCCACAGTCGTTACAGACTTCATAAGGAAATGTGTGGAGGACTGTTCCAACAAAAACCTTCCGAGTGTTTCCTAACCAGAAGCCTTGGATGAACCATGAGATCCGCATACTTCTGAAGACCAGATCAAGTCTGGTGACGCAGAGGTCTATAAGAAGTCCAGATACGACCTTGACAAGGCCATCAAAAAGCTCAAAAGGGACCTGCTCTAAGCTGGAGGACGAGGCGGATGTTCAGCAACGGTGGCAGGGCTTGAATGCCATCACCTCCTACAAAGCGAAATCGGGAGGCAGCTCAAACGTCACTCTCTGACGAGCTCAATGCGTTCTACGCACGCTTTGCTAGGGAGAACACTGATGTGCCTTCCCGAGCCCTATATCACAGTCACAGAGGCTGACGTCAGAAGATCCTTCAGAGGGGTGAAACCTTGGAAAGCGTCTGGACGGGATGGTATACCCGGTCGAGTTCTCAAAACCTGTGCAGACCAACTGGCAGGAGTTTTTGCAGACATTTTCAACCTTTAACTTCTGAGGTCTGAGGTTCCCACCTGCTTTAAGAGGGCATCCATAATACCGGTGCCCGAGAAGAGTAAGGTAACGTGCCTAAATGACTATCGACCAGTGATACTAACGTCTGTGGTGATGAAGTGCTTTGAGACATTGGTTGTGGTGCATATCAACTCCTACCTCAACAAAAACTCGACCCACTACAGTTCGCCTACCGCCACAACAGGTTAACGGAGGATGCGATCTTACTGACTCCACTCCGCATTGGACTACCTGGACAATAAAAACTCTTATGTCAGGCTGTTATTTATAGACTACAGCTTGACGTTCAATACCATCATCCCCACCAAGGACTGGGTCTCTGCACATCCCTCTGCAATTGGATCCTCGCGTTCCTCATCCACAGACCGCAGTTAGTTCGAATTGGCAGAAGCACTTCATCCTCAGTAACAATCAGTACGGGAGCACCTCAAGGCTGCGTGCTCAGCCCCCTGCTTTACTCACTCTAAACTCATGACTGTGTAGCCAGACACAGTGCAAACTCCATCATCAAGTTCGCCAACGACACCACCGTTGTTGGACGAATCTCAGATGGTGATGAGTCAGAGTATTGAAGTGAGATCGACCGATTGACCAAATGGTGCCAGCACACCAACTTGGCTCTCAACGTCAGTAAAATCAAGGACCTGATTGTGGACTTTGGTTTATATGATCCATAACCATATAACCATATAACAATTACAGCACGGAAACAGGCCCTCTCGGCCCTTCCAGTCCGTGCCGACCATTTGTTTTCCCCTAGTCCCATCTACCTGCACTCAGACCATACCCCTCCATTCCCTTCACGTCCATATACCTATCCACTTTACTCTTAAATGTTAAAATCGATCCTGCCTCCACCACTTCTGCTGGATGCTCATTCCACACAGCCACCACCCTCTGAGTAAAGAAGTTCCCCCTCACGTTACCCCGAAACCTCTGTCCCTTAATTCTCATGTCATGCCCTTTTGTTTGAATCTTCCCTATCCTCAATGGGAAAAACGTATCCACGTCAACTCTGTCTATCCCTTTCATCATTTTAAAGACCTCAATCAAGTCCCCCCTTAACCTTCTGCGCTCCAAAGAATAAAGACCTAACTTGTTCAACCTTTCTCTGTAACATAGTTGCTGGAACCCTGGCAACATTCTAGTAAATCTCCTCTGTACTCTCTCTATTTTGTTGACATCCTTCCTATAACTAGGCGACCCAAAATTGTACACCATACTCCAGAATTGGTCTAACCAATGCCTTGTACAATTTTAACATTACTTCCCTACTCCTATATTCAATGCTCTGATTTATAAAGGCCAGCACACCAAAGGCTTTCTTTACCACCCTATCTACATGCGATTCCACCTTCAGGGAACTATGCACAGTTATTCCTAGATCCCTCTGTTCCACAGCATTCCTCAATTCCCTACCATTTACCATGTACGTCCTATTTTGATTTGTCCTGCCAAGATGTAGCACTTCACACTTATCAGCATTAAACTCCATCTGCCATCTTTCAGCCCACTTTTCCAAATGGCCCAAATCTCTCTGTAGACTTTGAAAAATCTACTTCATTATCCACAACACCACCTATCTTAGTATAATCTGCATACTTACTTATCCAATTTTCCACCCCATCATCCAGATCATTGATGTACATTGACAAACAACAGTGGACCCAACACAGATCCCTGAGGCACCCCACTGGTCACCGGCTTCCAACCTGACAAACAGCCATCCACCATTACTCTCTGACATCTCCCATTCAGCCACTGTTGAATCCATCTTGCTACTAACTCCGCCATTAACACCCAAAGATTGAACCTTCTTAACCAACCTTCCATGGGGAACCTTGTCAAAGGCCTTACTGAAATCCATATAGACAACATCCACTGCTTTACCCTCATCAATTTCCCTAGTTACCGCTTCAAAAAATTCAAGAAGGTTTGTCAAACATGACCTTCCAGGCACAAATCCATGTTGACTGTTCCTGATCAGACCCTGTTTATCCAGATGCTTATATATATTATCTCTAAGTATCATTTCCATTAATTTGCCCACCACTGACGTCAAACTAATAGGTCTCTAATTGCTAGGTTTATTCTTTGAACCCTTTTTAAACAATGGAACAACATGCGCAGTACGCCAATCCTCCGGCACTATTCCCGTTTCTAATGACATTTGAAATATTTCTGTCATAGCTCCTGCTATTTCTACACTAACTTCCCTCAATGTCCCTAGGGAATATCCTGTCAGGACCTGGAGACTTATCCACTTTTATATTTTTCAAAAGTGTCAGTACTTCCTCCTCTTTGAATCTCATAGTTTCCATAGCTACTCTACTTTTTTCCCCTTAACTCACCGAGTTCAATATCCTTCTCCTTGGTGAATACCGAAGAAAAGAAATTGTTCAATATCTCCCCCATCTCTTTTGGCTCTGCAGATAGCTGTCCATTCTGGTTCTCTAATGGTCCAATTTTATCCCTCGTTATCCTTTTGCTATTAATATAGCTGTAGAAAACCCTTTGGTTTACTTTGACCTTTCTTGCCAAAGCAACCTCATATCTTCTTTTAGCCTTCCTAATTTCTTTCTTAAGATTCTTTTTTACATTCTTTATACTCCTCTAGCACCTAATTTACTCCATGCTTCCTATAATTATTGTAGATATCACTCTTTTTTTCGAAACAAGTGTCCAATTTCCCTTGAAAACCATGGCTCTTTCCAATTTTTACTATTTCCTTTCAACCTAACAGGGACATAAAGATTCTGTACTCTTCCAATTTCCCCTTTAAATGTCCTCCATTTCTCTTCTACATCCTTCCCATGAAACAAAGTGTCCCAATTTACTCCTTTAAAATCCTTACGCATTCCCTCAAAGTTAGCCTTTCTCCAATCAAAAATCTCCACCCCTAGTCCAGTTCTGACTCTCCATAATTATATTGAAACTAATGGTAATGTGATCACTGGTCCCGAAGTGCTCACCAATGCATACCTCCGTCACCTGACCTGCCTCATTTCCTAACAGGAGGTCCAGCACTGCCCCTTCTCTGGTCGATACCTCTATGTACTGCTGCAAAAAACTATCCTGCACACATTTTACAAACTCCAAACCATCCAGCCCATTTACAGAATGTGTTTCCCAGTCTATTTTTGGAAAATTGAAATCTCCCACAATCACTACCTTGTGCTTACTACTAATATCTGCTTCTTACATATTTGCTCTTCCAATTCACGCTCCCCATTTGGCGGTCTATAATACACCCCTAAAAGTGTTGCTACACCGTTCCCACTTCTCAGTTCCACCCAAATAGCCTCCCTAGACGAGGATCCTGTTTACATCAATGGGACAATGGTGGAGAGGGTCAAAAACTTCAAATTCCTGAGCGTGCATATTTCCGAAGATCTTTCCTGGACCCAGCACACTGTTGCAATTATAAAGAAGGCACATCAGCGCCTCTACTTCCTGAGAAGATTACAGAGATTTGGTATGCCAAAGAGGATGCTCCTGAACTTCTACAGGGGAACAGTAGAGAGCATGCTGACTGGTAGAGAACGAGAGGGAGAGGGAGAGGGGCAGAGGGGGAGGAAGTTAGGGAGCGGGAGGTAGAGTCGAGGGAGGGGGATAAAGTGGGGGCGGGAGGGTAGAGAGGGAGGGGCCGTGAGAGGGAGTGTAGATGTTTGAACAATTCTTCCGAGGTGGAAGATTGCAACCTTCACGTAGTCCGCCCTGTTTTGACGAATGCAATCAACCTGCTGTGCACAATCAAATAAGATCAAATCAAATAGAACAAGTCCAACAACGTTAGGCTGTGCACGCCATATGCAAGAAGAACAACACTTCCTACCCCCTCCTCTCCCTCAATCCTCCCACTCCCTCAATCCCCCCCACTCTCCCTCCTCAACTCCCCAGGATTTTTTTCCTCTCCACTCCCCAAATCCCTCCCTCACCTCTTCGAGCGGAGCCGATGTAGCTGGTCTGAGCCGAGCGGTACCGTGTGTGCGGGGCCGAACGGGTCCCAGTGCAGCCGAGTGGAGCCGAGTGGGTTGGAGTGCTGTAGTTCCCCTCGTAGGGGGTAGAGAGGGGGTGGAGGGAGGTGAGGGGAGGGGGAGGGGGGTTGTTACGACTCCCGAAGGCAAGAACTTCAGAGCCGCGTAACATAGTCAAAAACCAGGCTCAAGTTCAAGAAAATAGTCTTTTATTTAATTAAAACTCAAACCTGATTCAAACAACCCAGACAAGGAGAAGAATAAACTAATAAACAAAGATAACAGTGCTCCAGCCAACCTCGCAATGGGCCGTCGAACTAGAGTCTCTAACCTGCCTAAATGGAAATAAACCTGAAACAAAATACACGGGAAACCCTCAGGTCAGCCCTTATCTGTCCCAATTCAATATTAATTAATGAATTTAGGTAATAATACACAAAGCTCTATGCCATGTGGCCAGGCCTCCTGCAGCTCAAACCAGCAACCTGCTCACGAGTCAGGGTCGACGAAGAGAGAGAGAATTCTGGGAGATTCTGGTATTTAAGCTTCCGATGAGTCACCATCACCTGACGCAGCTTTGCCAATCGGGTACAGGAGCCCTTAACCCCTTGATTCCTGACTCCCAGCCACAGGGCCTGCACTCAGGAGAGAAACAAAAGAGTTAAGTACATAGCCTTCACCAGAGGGGGGAGGGGGGGAGTACCTAACAGGGGTGGAGAGGGGCTTGGAGAGAGGGTAGTAGAGTGGGGGGGAACGGAGGGTAGAGATGGAGAGATCTAGGGATCCTAGCTGGGCTGAGTGGGTTGGATTGCTGTAGTGCCTCTCGCGCCCGGAGCGTGTGAATGGAATGCGTCAGTCGGGAATTTATTTCTTCAAAATGAGAGCTTGAAAAACTTTAATATTTAGAAACTGTTTTTAAAAGATTAGTAACTTGGGAAATATAGGTTGAAATGTGACGGGAAGATATTTATTGCGTCCACGGGAAAAATGTGAGTAGCATGTGTGAAATGGGAAGACTGCGGAGGTAGAGGCAGCATCTACACAGGTCGTAGAGCATGCAGACGATCGGGCGGAGGAGGCGGAGAGGAAGTCGCCCCCTGTAACACCCCCATGGCCACTTTTCCGCTGCGCTTGTCCGCGCCCGCACTGTGATAACAACTGCCGCCGCCATGTTTTAGAACTTCAAGGAGCCCAGTACGTGTTCAACGGCTTCAATCCAGAGTCCTGGGGGAGGGAGGGCGGCTAGGCCACGTAACTCGCAGCTCGTGGAAAACAGTGTGGCTGCGCGTTGAAAATTCTACGCAGCTTGCCGCGAGGAGCAGAGGCATTGTGACATCCAACTTGCTTCAGCACGTTAGATTGTAAAAAGATCTCAGATAAGTGAACAATTTTAGTGAAAAACTCGGGAACTAATACATCAAATTTTTAGATGAGGCTATTTTTGAGAAAATGAGGTAAATCTCTACTGGAATATGTTTTGGAGGAGATGTGAAAAACACACACGCACATGCACACACACGCGCGCACGCACAGAGACAGACAGACACACACACACGCACGCACCCCCCACCGACCCCCATACTCCAAAGACGTACATGCTTCCAGGGAAATTGGCTTCAGTACAAATGTTTCATTGTCCCTAGCGTTTAGTGTACGGAGATCGCTGGTTGGCACTGACTCGGTGGGTCAAGGGGCTTTTCTCAGCACTGTATCTCTTAACTAAACTAAAATTCTAAACTAATTGTTAGTCTTTTTCATACGGTCATTGTTTACTCTGTGGTACGTCCTTATAGGAACAATCAATGCATGATTAATTTCTCTCCTCATTCTGTTGTATTCCTCTGGGAGGTAGAGTGTTCTCTTCCTTCGTTATCCTTTTGGTAAAGCATTCTGTGCCGAAAGGAACATCCCTGCCAAGTTATTGGCCCAAGTCTCTTAAATTAGTTGCTGCCTGACTCTCTGGGTGGCTCATGATTTTTTGTTTTTAAACTGCCTTATCAACGTCTTAAATCTTGCAACTATTTGACCATACCCCAGGCTGTTTCTTTGGAGTTGTAGTGCTCTAAAAATGTTCTAATTTTTTCCTTCCAAAAGTTTCACTTTAGTACTTTATTGGCTTAAATTTTGCCTGAACCTTTTAACAAATCAGTCTTTCTGAACCCTTATATTCTCCTCACTCCTAAGTACATTTCCAACTTTTGTCCGCAGCTAATTTTGAAATTCATTCCTACATTCCCTAAAGTATTTCAAATGCATTTATTAAAGTTTAACTGTTTTGAAGCATATTGATAAATTTTCATTGAAGTAACTTGTTATTTTCTTTTGCAGGTATTGATAGCCGATATAACGAGGGCTGTAGAGAATTGGCAAATTATCTGCTCTTTGATCTGTATAATCAGACAAACATTGATTCTGATGTTACTGATTTGCCTGAAGAGGTGTTTGATGGTAAATGAATAATCCTTATCTTAACTTGCACATTTTTTCCAATATGATGCTTATTTAAGCAGGAGAGTGGAAGTTGTGAAGGCTTGGGTTGGTATCTTGAAGGAGAATATTCTTTTCTGATTTCACTACCTTCCCATCTTCAGCCATAAGTTAGCATTGCTGCTTGAGCCATTAGAGATATAATGATACAAAATACCTTGGCCATCATAATTTTAAAACAAAATCTGAATACAATGGTGCTTCAAAACAATTATACGTTTTCTCTCAAAATATGTGTTCTCACGATGTTCAATTTCAATTTATGCTGTGGTCAAATTTAAGTCCTTTCTCATTATGGTAACTGCATGGTCCCATCTGGCATTTTCTCCATGCTGAATCTATATTTCTGTCAGATGAAAGCCGTTGCGATGGTGTTTGCATGCAATTAACTTTGTTATGCCATGTATTTTATATCGCTTTTGGATTATAAAATGTATAACGTTTTCTATATTGGTATACAAAGAAGATCCCTCAATTCTGTATCTTTGTTAATGGTAGAATTACATAATTAATAACTTTGTCAATGAGCAAATCTTGGATTCTTTTGTGGAGTCACATGAAATACAAATTGTCGAAAATACGATAATTAATTTCCCTTTCTGTTTCAGATGTAATCATACTGATAAAGTCTGAGAGTGTTCATCTTTATTGCAACCCGATTAATTATAATTATCTTCTGCCTTGTATGGCATACTGGAAAAATCTGCACTTGCACTGTTTGACAGTAAAAGAAGTAAGTAATAACAATGATACAGCGTGACTAATTTTTTCAATTTTTTGAGATGAGAGGTTGCATTTGATGAAATCTTGTTGCATGAAAGCACGGTGTACTCCGTTTGCTGAGGATTTGTAAATATAAATGAACATAACGCAACCTTCAGCAAATGTTCCCACTTCTAATCTTACAATGGAATGAAGTTCATTGAAGAAGCAGTAAAAGATGGTTGGGCCTTCATTCTTGCCCTGAATAACTTCTGCAGTAATGTGCTGAGATGATTAACCTTTAACAACTATACCCATCTTTCTTTCGTTGTGCAGTAGAAATGGAACTGCAGATGTCGGTTTACCAAGGAAAGTCTCAAAATGCTGGTGACGTCACCTATCCATGTTGTTCTGGGGTGCTGCCTGGCCCGCTGTGTTACTCCGGCATTTTGCGTCTTTCCCGCTGCAGCATAAGACTCCAGCCATTGCATTATTTTCCCTTTGATGGTCATTGTTCCCAATTTCACCAGGACACTTTGATGCTGCACACACTCAAATGCTGCCTTGATGTCTATCGCTGTCACTCTTATATTGCCTCCAGAATCCAGCACTTCATTCCATTTTAGATCCAGGTTGGGATAAAGAGCAGTGAGACAGCAGCTTTATTAACTGCTCCACACTCTCATTTATTGCATGTTGAACATAGATGATTTACAAAATGATCACCTAATCACCTGTGTTTGGCTTCTCCAAGTATGTGCCCTTCAGAATTCATTTAATCAGGGTTGATCCCCTATTTTAAGAGCGGGGAATCAGCTGAGTCACGAGGCTATAGATTGCGTTGGTATATGTTTCTGCTGCTAATGAGGCCTTGTGGATCCCCAGTTTTTGGGCTGCCAGATCTATTCTGAAGCTATCCCATTGAACCTATTTGCAGAAATGCACAACATGATGGTATGAAAAAAGGATTGCAATGGTCAGTTCCACCAATTCTTGTGAACATATGCATCTGGACAGGTGTATTGCCAAAATTGAGTTCAAATAGGTTTGTATGTTGTATTGCTTCACCCACCATGTTACAGACCCAGTCTGGCAGCTCTGACTTTCAGGATTTGGCCAGTTCGGTCACTGGTGGTCCTACCACGTCCCTTTGGTGTTGGATGTTAAAGCCACCCATCTAACATGCTCTGCCCTTGCTACTTTCAGTGTTTCCTATGTATTGTTTAGCATTGGGGAACACTGATGCATCTGCTGGGCGATGACAATAGGTGGTAATCAAAAGCAGATGTCCTTGCATATGTTTGATGTGATACCATGGGATTTCTTGGGGTCTAGAGGCACTGATGAGGACCAAGGCCTACTATGTTCTGCTGCATAGCATGTGATGACATTTTCATGTGTCTGTCCTACGGGATGGAGAAAACAAACCCTGGATTGTGATGGAGTAGTCGAATACATTGTCCGTAATTGTACTGATTGGGGATGATCAGCCATGATCACGTTGAATGGCGGTGCTGGCTCGAAGGGCCGAATGGCCTACTCCAGCACCTATTGTCTATTGTAAGGTATAATTTTTCGCATTTGGTAGAGAATGGGCAAATTAGTGACGGTCAGCATGGCTTTGCCCACTACAGGTCATGTCTTATAAACTTGATTGAGTTTTTTGAGGGGCGGCACCGCCAGACACCCGGGTTCAATCCTGACGCATGGGTGCTGTCTGTACGGAGTGTGTGTGTTCCCTCCATGACCCCGTGGGTTTTCTCTGGGTTCTCCAGATTCCTCCTACGCTCCAACGACATATAGGTTTGTAGGTTAATTGGCTTGTAAATAATTGTAAATTGTCCTTAGTGAGTGTATGATAGTGTTAGTGCGCGGGGATAGGTTGTCAACATTGACTTGGGGGGTCTGAAGTGCCTGTTTCTGAGCTGTACCTCTAAAACTAAAATTTGACAACTTTAATTCATGAGGGTGGGGCAGTGGATATTGTCTATATCTTAGTAATGCTTTTGATAAAGTCCTTTATGGCAGGCTGATCCAGAATATTAGGATGCATGAGATGCACAGTGACTTGTTATTTGTGTTCAGAATGGCTTACTCGGAGAATACAGAGGGTGCTGATAGTAAGGTCATAAGTTCTAGGAGCAGAATTAGGCCATTCGGCCCATTAAGTCTTCTCTGCCATTCAATCATGGCTGATCATCAGTCTTCTTCCTATTAAGTCTTCTCCCCATAACCCTTGACACCCTCTCTAAGCAGTTTAGTTCAGGTAGATAGAATCTTAAATTGGTGAGTGCTTTTGAGGTGTAAGTTTTAAAATGGATATATTTCATGAGTATCACAGAATTTGTATGTATGGTTAGAGGAGGAAATTCTAATCTGCGAAAAATCACAAAGTTGAATGTCTTCTGAAATTTTCTTTCTGTTGTACAACTTCATCAAACAAGTCATATTGTGTATGTTCCATGATTTAGTATTGCAATAAATGATGTAGGTATTTAACATGTCACATGCTAAAAATATTTGACATGTTTCACCAATAATGTTTAATGTTTTATGTATCATTCCTAACTGTCACTGTATGTCATGTTGTCACTTGTCGGCGGAGCACCAAGGCAAATTCCTTGTATGTGAATACTTGGCCAATAAACTTATTCATTCAATATATTTAATTTGCTTTGAGAAATGTAACACAATGTTTTGGTTGGGAAAATGTCCATTGAATACATTTTGTTGTCACATAATAGTATTCCCATGCCCATGGTAACTCACTCTAGTTTTCAGATAAACAAATTATATTATGTCAATGAAAATGTTACACTATAACTTACAAAATTTAAATTTATTTTCATAGTATGAAGATGAGGAGCTGGCAGAAGAGTTTAAAATTACCAGCTTTGTCAATATGGTGCAAGATTGTTGTCGAATTCAAGTTCCATACAGTTTTCAGGGTAAAGACAAATTTGTTTCCCAACATTATAAATTTAACGTGAAAAGGATAAACAAATCCCAACAGGATTTTCTTCTAATTTATTGTGTCTTCTCTTTAAGGGTTATTCTTTTTTCTTGTATAATGTGAAATGTTTTCCACATAAATAATCAGGCTGTGCTAAAAAAAAACCCCATTCTTCTGGATTTTAATGAACCTCTCTGATTCTGATGAAATTTGTTTTTGTATCTCCTTCAAAATCATAGATGCACTCTGATAACTTTGTCTGCTATTATCTATGTGAAACGTTTAAATGGAAAGAGAATTAATAGTGTTTTGAAGGAAAATATTTTTGTGCAGCATGTGTTTGGAAATTGGAATGTACTGACTGCAGATATGATGGAGTCATGTTTCCTTGTGGCCTCAAAGAGGGAATTGGATAAACGTACAGTGGATAAAAATTTGCAAAGCGACACAGAGGGAACCGGCAGGTGTAACCTTGAATTGCTTTAAAACAGAGCTAGTGTGACACCAATGGGCTAAACTGCATCTTAAGTTGTAACCATTCAATGATTTGATACCACCGTTTAAAGATGAACTACATCAAAGCACACCCCAAGCAGGTCCTCCCCATCTTACAAAACACACCACTTATCTACAGCCTGTAGATACAAACAAGGGTTTAGGAGACCGCTGGTATGGATTTGCTGGCTACTAGGGGGCTGCAGGTATCTTCTGTTGTGTGGAAACTCAGTTTGTGGCCACCTTTTTCACGAGAATTGTTTGAGTTATAAACAGTTCACAGGAATGGAACCCTGCCATAATCTGGGAAGGAACTGTATATAGAAATCATGGTTGTTTTCTTGGTCACTCAAATGGGTATGTCTTATTCGAGGAGGATTATATCAATGTTCAACTGAGGAAAATGTAAACCTGGAATGGTTTCTCATATACTCAAAATGTGTTCAATTATACAGAATTGCATGTAGTTGTAAATTTACCAAAGCATAAATTTATTATTCATCCTTTGGGTTGGTAAATTTATTTTTTTATTTAACTTCCGTGGTGCTATTGATAAATTAACTACATCTCATTTTTAAGAGCATTATTTGTTTATGTATTTTTATTGTTTGATCACCTCAATGTGTGACCATTGCTGTTTATAGGCCATGTTCGGTCGTTTGACATGTTCATTGTTGAAAAGTGGCCCATTGTACAAGCATTTGCCCTGGAAGGAATTGGAGGAGGGGAGTTTTTTACAATGAAACATGAGGTATTTAATTTAAATTTATGTGAGTCACGAACAGAATTTTGGCTATATCATGACAATAAGGTTCACAATAACATCATATGAGAATTTCCCCAAAAGGCTTTATGTCAAAATAATTGAATATCAGATGTAAATAATAGGGACTAAAAAATGTTAATTATTCAAAAAATCCAAGAGATTGTTTATTTATTCCATTACTGGGAACTTGGAGTAGAGATTGTTGGAGCCTACCACATTCATAGATTGTTTCTAAACATTAGAAATATCAGGAAATTCAATACTTTGTTAAATTTGGAAATTCAGTAACTTGGAAAGGTCAATTATGAAAGGGGCCCCTGCTTCGTTCTCCCCACTGCACACTTTGCATATTCACTCCATCTGATTTTTTTTTGTTCTCTTTGTTTTTGTCTGTGAAACTCCAGTTTCTTTCCTGTATCATAAACCATTTTATGCAATCCCTGAAACGATACAAGGAAACATTCATTTAGGTGCCCCAGGTTGGCAGTTACCTTTCAACTGGCTTGAAATTCATTGTCAGAGAGCGTTGGAGTTGAAAAAAGTGGTTAGATGCTGCTGCACCCTCTGATTTTCTCCAGCCTTTTGTGTACCCTAGATACTGTGATTGGTGGGATGTGACAAATAGTTGGAAATAATTCTAATTTTAATATACATCAGGGAATAGGTAATGCCATAATACTCATTTGGTCACAATGTTTCAGTGGTTGTTGAATATCAATGATATTGCAGTATATATTAATCTCAGAACAATTTTAAAAAATGGTCTTGTTTTCTAGCAACAATTAATCCACGGTGGTATAAATAGTCGTTATGTTTGCTGTCTTGCATTAATTTTTATGCAGATGTATAAATATTGAACTGCAGATAATAAAACGATGTTTAATAGTAATGATCATACAAATTGTACTGAAAATAGACACAAAAAGCTGGAGTAACTCGGCGGAACAGGCAGCATCTCTGGAAAGAAGGAATGGGTGACGTTTCGAGACCCATCTTTCAGACTGAAAGTCAGGGGGGAAAACTGAAGAAGGGTCTCTACCCGAAACATCACCCATTCCTTCTCTCCAGAAATGCTGCCTGTCCCACCCACTGAGTTACTCCAGCTTTTGTGTCTATCTTCGGCTTAAACCAGCATCTGCAGTTTCTTCTTATACATATTACTCATGTGTAGTATGATTTGGCTGGATAGCACGCAAACAAAGCTTTTCACTGTATCTCAGTACATATGATAATAATACACCGCACCAAATCAAACATATACCCTAATCTAATATTAACTATCCTAGTCCTTTCTGATCAATTACATTATTGCAACTAAATTTCTTTATACGTATTAAAGAAAAACATTCATTATTTCACTCTGAAAAATAATTCACAATTTCATGTTACCATTTTCCTTTTTTCCGTTGCAGATGTTTGATGCTAGTGAGGAACTTTGGCAAGTGTATAGCAGCTTGGATCCAGTTTCCCTGGAAGTCTTGATCACTGAGGTAAGGTTGTATTTTCTAACCACGTGGAAAAGTATGTATTGCAATAATACTAACTTTGTTTAGTTCTGTTTGCTCTGAATTTGATTTTGTCTTCATTTGGTTTTAGGATTTGGTGGCATTTGAGAAACAATGGGACAGCTTCTTTTCCAATTTTGATATTGAGAATTCGTCCTCTATACTGGATCTTTCAGAAGCACAATCTGGAGAGGTGGGAAATAAATCGTAATTTTAAAGTAGTAGTCATTGTATTTCTCTTTAGTTAGATATATTTTAGTCACTAGTGCGCAAAAAATTACGTTAACAAGAATCATGTCTGCAAGAAAAAAATCCTAAATTAATTTGTAACTTCAACTTGGACATCTAGATTTCATTTTCTGTGGGCTGTCTGGTTATGTATTCTTGCTTTGCCTGAAAGTAAGAGTGCTTAATCTGGTTTGGAGCTGCAAGAACCTTGGCTTCATTAACATCTTTGTAAAATTAAATATCCAGATTTGGTATCCTACATGTCACGTTACAGGTTTGTTAACATGGTTTTACTTCTCTGTTTTCATGAAACTCTCTCTTCCCATAAATCCCCTACCTTGCCCCTTTCACAGCCACTTGCCTCCAGATATACCACATATAGCTGGAAGAGCAGACAAATGGGCTGCAAGCTTCTTCATGGCTTTCAACACCAATGCTCTTTCATGGATCAACTAGCAGGAGGCATGATGGTAAGGGGTATGGAATTCTCTTTTTAACCCTGCATTGGAATGCTGCAATGCTTTTTGCAGATAGCCCCCCCCCCCCTCCCACCTCAATGGCTTAGTATAAACCAAGCGGGATTTTATGACAACTGTTTTAGCTAAGCGTCACACAAACATTATCATGGTTGGATGAAATCTGGGATTTACATTTTTTTTTTTGCCATTTTAAATAAATAAATGAAGTAAACCGTTGTTTGTTTTTTCAAAAATATATATTCATTTTATTTGAGAATCATTTAAAAATTAATTTAATGTGTGTCCTTTACGGTTATAGCAATATTTCTCTGCCTTTTTGTAACGTACTTTTGCACAATCCACCTGGTAAGAAATCAATTTTCAGTTTGCTAATCAAAGTACTTGCTGTTCATGCATGCTTATTTTCAGTATGTTATGTATGAAAACACCCAGACATGCTGCTGCGTATTTTCAGTAGGGTGGGGGTGGCGCAACTGATATCTTGCTCTGCCTTTGGCTTCAAATTGGAAGAATTCAGTTTTGCTATTCTACCTTTATTCCAACCTGATATGGGGTGGCACAGCGGTAAGGTTGTTGCCTTACAACTCCAGAGACCCAGGTTTGATCCTAAATGCGGGTGTGGTCTGTATGGAGTTTGTACGTTCTCCCTGTGATCGCATGGGTTTTCTCCAGCTGCTCCTGTTTCCTTCCACATTCCAAAGATGTGGACGTTTGTAGGTTACTTAGCTTCGGTAAATTGTCCCTAGTGTAGGATAGAGCAAGTGTATTGGTGATCGTTGGTCGGAGTGGACTCAATAGACCAAAGAGACTGTTTTCATTCTATATCTCTAAACTAAATTAAACTAAACTGATATGAAAGGTAAGTGGAGGTGTTACAATTACAAGTGTTTTAAGTACATTTTATTTTTTTAAATTCTTATTTAAATCAATTTCAATTTTTTAAATGCTTCTGAAGATGAGAGACATTCAGGAAGAGCTGATATAAAACAAATATTTGCCAATGTTTTCTGCAGAGAACCCTTGCTTGGCTTCTGAGTGGGTTATGTTGCTATGGGCAAGTCATCACTCATGGACTGTTACGCTTCATTAAACTGGTGCAGTAGTAAGAGCTACATAAAATCTGTGCGAAAATCACATTGATTATGCAGACGTGAGACGAGGAGGGGTCAGAAAAAGCTCAACCAGCCCTAAGAATATTTTAAGCATAATAGGATATGTTCTGAGATGTTTATTTTCCTTTTCAGCCTTTTCGAACGTACTTCAGCCATGGGTTGATAACGAGTCAAATTACAGAAAAAAGGTACAACATAATCTTTATTTTACTGATATTTCACGTTATCTGATCATTGAAATGTAATTTTAAAACCAATTATGATTCTTAGTCAAGTCAAGTTAAATTATTTTCAGGGACATATGCCATGGATTGTTGAGTTGACAATCCTGGTCTTTCAACAATGTCTCTGTGATAGTCACATTATCATATTCTTATTTGATGATCCACACTCTCATGTTCATCTGCTTTATTAGTTTGACTCCTTGCATTAAAATAGATGCATTGTAGACTTATATTCAATAGACAATAGGTGCAGGAGTAGGCCATTCGGCCCTTTGAGCCAGCACCGCCATTCAATGTGATCATGGCTGATCATCCCCAATCAGTACCCCATTCCTGCCTTCTCCCCATATCCCGCTGACTCCGCTATTTTTAAGAGCCCTATCTAGCTCTCTTGAAAGCATCCAGAGAACCTGCCGCCACCGCCCTCTGAAGCAGAGAATTCCACACTCACCACCCTGTGAGAAAAAGTGTTTCCTCGTCTCCTCCTACATGTGTTTCCTCCTACATGTGTGCTGCCTACTGTACTGTCTTACCCCTTCCTAACAGCATCTGCACACTTCACTTCAAAAATGTTGAACCTGTTCCAGTTCAATTCCAACTTACTCAATTTGCACTGATTCCCTCCTTTCTCAGAAACAGCCAGTCATCCAGAAATCGAAAATCCAATGTGATTAATAACCATTGTTGATAAAATGTCTCTGCCACAGAAGGTAGTTGAGGACAGACAGTTCGTTGGCTATATTTAAGAGGGAGGTAGATGTGGCCCTTGTGGCTAAAGGGATCAGGGGGTATGGAGAGAAGGCAGGTAAGGGATACCGAGTTGGATGATCAGCCATGATCATATTGAATGGCGGTGCAGGCTAGAAGGGCTGAATGGCCTACTCCTGCACCTATTTTCTATGTTTCTATGTCTATGTTTCTAAATATTAGAATTTTACTGTCCATTGTCACTGAAACAGAGTGTTGTATAATTTATTGGCATTCAAAGAACACCAGCAGGTGAAGAGTTTTTATTTGTAAAGGATGATGTTTTTTAAGTGTCCCATGGGATTGTGCAGATAAAAATCTATGGGCAGATTCTGTCTTTATAATGTAATCTGAAATTTGAAAGTGCTGCATACTGACTCCACACTGCCATAATAACATTTCAAAGTAATTCATCGTAAATTTATGTATCAATACAATATAGTTTTTTGTTCAGTTTGTAAATGGACTAGAATCTCCTAATAGAGAAATTGCTTACTGGAGAAGCAGTAAAAAGATCGTTATTGAGGCATGTGTGGATATTATTTCCCATTATTAGTATATGCATGCTCACAAATTCAAATATTTTAATTGATTTATGAATGAGATGTAGTTTAAGGGCATCATGCTTATACATTAGCAAATTCTGGATATTTTAATGTGGTAGATAACTTATTTCTTTAATTGTAACTTTTTAGTTCGTCGATAAATTTGAAGTGTTCAAATTCTGTCAAACCTTAAGCCACTGAGTATTATTTATCTATGTCAAACATATATTTTGGACATTGCTTGATGAAATTAGACTATAAATATTGAAGTTGGATTTTCATCCTGTTATGTTTTTCAGTTCTTTATTCAGCACTCATCGCCAGCCTTTTGTACTTTTTGGTTGTCACTCGATAAAAGAAAACTTAAACTCATACAGCTTCAGTTTTCCATCTGAGGGTCACCTTGTTAGAAACACAAACAACAGGGGAGGCACTGCCAGGCATATGGTATTGTACCTTATTTCTCTTTTGTCATTTTTATAATGTGGCTAATTGCATAATAGCATATTTGTTTTTTTTCTTCCATTTCTCAGAGATATGCAACATGGGAAGGGGCAGTTATCGCACATGTAAGTAAGGGAATAATATTAGCTGGGAATGTATGTTCGTCATCCACTCACCCAGGTCGGGAGTTCCACCGCAAACTGGACCATTTATCCCATGCTACCTCTCAATGTTCGGACAGTCACGGGCTAAACCTACTTCCCCCGCCTAGTTTACCAGGTGAGGAGGGGGCTGTGAACCCCCAGCAGGACCAAATACAAGACCAGTCAAAGGGCGGATGAGCTTCCAGCGAGCCAATGGCCATCCACACTTCAGTAGAAGTTGCGAACACTATGTACAAAGCCTTGTTTAGGGAATGATGATAAACACATATACCAAAATCCTATACTTCCAGTGGCGGAAGTCCACAGGAACTGGAGGACAGAGATGTGTGGTGCGCCCGTCACCGTTCCCATTGGAAACTAGCACCACTATGTCACTACACCATCCCCCACCAGGAAGGCCTTTAAGGCCTCCGTTTCTTCTCGAACTGCAGAACCAGCCAACTCCCCTCTACCAACACTCTTTTCTGCACAGCAGAGCTGGTCCTTACTCTTAACAACTTCTCATTCGACTCCTCCCACTTTCTCCAGATCCAAGGCGTAGCTATGAGCACTCGTATGGGCCTCAGCTAGGCCTGCCTTTTTATGAGGTACGTCAACAATCCCTGTTCAAGACGTACACTGGGCCCTATCCCCGAATACTCCACACATAGACAACTTCATCGGGACTAACCGACTGCACCCATGCAGAACTCATACTCATCTAAGTTTCACAATTACTTTTTATCCTGCACTCAAATTCACTTGGACCGTCTCCGACATTTCCCTACCGTTTCTTGATCTCACCGTCTCCGTCACAGGAGAATAGACAATCGCTGGGTGGAATATTGAACCTTCACGTGGTCCGCCCCGTTTCGACTAATGCAATCAACTCGACGTGCACAAACGGAAGATCAAATAGAACTAGTTATCCAACAACTTTAGGCTGTGCACACCACACAGAAGAAGAAGACTATCGACTGAGATCTACTATAAATCTACTGACTCCCACAGCTATCCAGACTACACTTCTTCCCACCCTGCCTCCTGCAAAGATTATCCCCATCTCCCAATTCCTCCTTCTACCCGGCATCTGCACCCAAGATGAGGTGTTCCATACCAGGACATCTATGATGTCCTCATTCTTTAGGGAATGGAGGTTCCCCTCTTCCATCATAGATAAGGCCCTCACAAGAGCTTCCTCGATATCCAGCAGCTCTGCACTTGCTCCCCTTCCCCCCCAGACGCAACAGGGACAGAGTTCTCCTAGTCCTCACCTTTCACCCCATCAGCCGTCGCATACAGCACATAATCCTCCAACATTTTCGCCACCTCCAACGGGACCCCACCACTAACGTCATCTTCCCATCTCCACCCCTCTCAGCTTTATGCAGAGACCATTCCCTCCGCAAGCTCCTGGTTAACTCGTCCCTTCCCATCCAAACCACCCCTCCGCAGGTACTTTCCTCTGCAACTGCAGGAGATACAACACCTGTCCTGATACCTCCACCCTTGACTACATCCAAGGACTCTACAACAGTTTTTTAAGGTGAGGCAGAGGTTCACTTGCACCTCTTCGAACCTCATCTACTGTATCCGCTGCGCTTGGTCTCGAACACCCCCGCTCAGTTCGCCTAATCACCTGATCTCCTGAATCCGCTGTTCCAATAGACAATAGGTGCAGGAGTAGGCCATACAGCCCTTCGAGCCAGCACCGCCATTCAATGTGATCATGGCTGATCTTCCCCAATCAGTGCCCCGTTCCTGCCTTCTCCCTATATCCCCTAACTCTACTATCTTTAAGAGCCCAATCTAGCTCCCTCTTGAAAGTATCCAGAGAACTGGCCTCCGCTGCCTCACAACAATTTAAGCAACTTATCTTAGAAGTCAAACAGTCCGACTTGGGATGGAGAAACTATTGAAACCACAGCGCTTGGATCTGGATCCCAATTCACCTGCTGCTGCAAAGAATTGGAAGCACTGGCTTTGTATACTAAATAACTTCTTTGAAGAGTGTGGCAATGATGCACCAGACAGACTCAAGACATTAATAAGCTTTGTCTCTTCTGATGTATATGATTACATAAAGGAATGTACAACTTATGATTCTGCTATTGATGTATTAAGCATCTCTCGATAAGACACCCAACGAGATATTCGCTCGACACCTCTTTTCTACTCGGAAATCACAAACCTGGTGATCACTGAAGATTTTTTACAAAACTTCAAAGACTATAAAGACTGCGCCTTCAAGCATTATGGCTGATCAATATCGACAGGAAGTTATTTCGAGACTCTTTTAATCAATGGTTTGACATCGCCTTTTAATATACAAACTATTAGAGATACAACCCTTGGATTTACAGTCAGCTACAATCCAGCTTACTCTTTTAGACGTGGCTCAGAAAAAATTCAGATGCTTATGGCTCATCTAATGTGTATTCTGCTGCAACCACTACAAAATAATTTCATCCCAACACAAATATGGAGCAAGCTGAAACAATCACTACGATAAAGGGGCCCATGCCGCAGCATATAATTATTCAAAAATGAACTGTTAACTTTGTGGGGTACTGCTTCATACGAGAGAGAGATGCCCCTGCTCGAGAGGCAACATGAAATAGTTGTGGCAAGGGACATTATTCTAGAGTATGCAAGTCCAAAGCAACTACTAAAATTGTGACTGCTGCCATGTATACGCCTTCTTGATTGCAATTACAGTTGCATTTTCCTCAGAGCTGTCTCATGCAGCTACAACGTAAATCCAAATGGCCATAGCACTTAATGTACTACTTGATTCTGGCAATTCAGAAAGTTTTATAAGTGAATAAATTGTCTCTCGACTAAATCTATCTATAATTCTTTCAAATAGAGAAATCTCGATGGCTCTGACAACTCTCAATACTGAAATTATAGGATCTTGTATTGTAGACTTTATTCTGAACAAAACCAGCTATAAATCTGTATGTCTTGGTATTTAAAGAAATTTGTGTAGCAATAATTCTAGGTCAGCATTTCCAGAAACTGTCAACAGATCAACTTTAAATAATGTATGAAGGAAACTATGCCTGATCTATGATTGTATCAAAGCCACCAGTATTATGTGGTTTTTCTGCTGCATCTATTGAATGTCCTTCATTATTCACTAATTTATCCTTTAAACAAGTGCTAACGCTTTGAAGTGCAAGCCAATTGCTACAAAATCAAGACATTTTAGTAAAGATGATAGGAACTTTATCAACCCAGAAGTAACTAATCTTTTACAAGAAGGGATTATAGAACCTAGCTCATCCTCTTGGACACAATTGTCCTGTTAAGACCCTTGAGAGACAATAGAAAGAGACTCTGCATTACTCTCAAACTATAAACCAGTTCACGGAGCTTGATGCATATCCATTACCTTGAATAGAAGAGATTATCTATATATTAGCTAAGTATAAGATATTCTCTACTTTTGACTTAAGTGCTTACTACCCAATACCTTAGAATGAATCAAGAAGAAATACACTGCGTTTGAAGCAAATGGGAAATATATCACAACTTCAGTTCCTTTTGGTGTAACTAATGGCGTGACTGTTTTTCAAGAGAGATGGACCAACTTGTTGACCAGGAAAACGTTAAAGATATTTTCCCTTTATCTTGACATAAAATAACTATTGACAGGAAAAGACCAAACAGAACCACAAGAAAATGTACAACGGTTTTTTAAGATGTTGTACATGTCTAAAATCTAACCTTACATGAGGCAAAGTCCAATAACATCAGTGGTCATCACTACATATTCTTGTTATTGGGTTGTGAAATGATAATAAACAAGCCTGATCCAAAGGACCTCCCGCTCCGCTCTCAAGAGATACCTGAAACGAACAGCTAAAATAAACTCTCCACGACGGTTTCTTGATGTTTGTGCATATTATGCTAAATGAAACAAATTTTTCTCTAACACAATTCAACACTTGATTAGAGCAAAATCTTCCCCTTGACTCGACAGCATTGGTTGACTGTACTATCATTACAGAAACCAATTGGAATCCGACAGATACGCGCCATTGATAGAGGATCTCCCTTTGTGTTGAATGTGATGCCTCTGATTTAGCAGTATACGCAACATTAAATCAAGGATGACGACCAGTGGCTTCACATGTCTCCGTTACTCTCCAATAAGTGAATTGCACTACCCACGCCATCAAAAAGCGGAATAGAGTCTGGGGCTAGGTTGAGGCAGTGAGGAAATGGAGTTCATTTCCTTTGCCGCCAGCACTTCACTTTGATAACACATCACGTTCAGTAAGCATATGCTGGATAGTTGGGAATCTGACTAAGATTAGAAAACCGTAAAATTCATGAATGGAGATTAAATTATCTGCATATAGTTTCCAATTGAGTACCGCCCTGGTAATGATAATTTCACCAGATCTTAAACTATTAGCATTTTGTGCCACTGGTTCATTCTTCTGCACTCACTGATCTTCACATGGGCTGAGTCATCCTGGAAACACTCGTTTGTTTACACTATGTTCGTTCCAAAAACTTAACCTTTCTCTACATGAAAGATGTGAAGATTGACGTGTGCTCATGTGAATCTGCGTGCATTGCGAATTAAAACCAAGGTTTTTAACCCGTCTTGAAGAAGGAAGATTGATCAATGCTAACTCACCATATGGAACGTTTGAGATTGACTTCAAAGAGCCTTTACCATCCACCTCACAGAAACGTTTATATGCTTTACCTTCGTATACAATATTCGAGTTTCCATTTGCCTTTTCCTCTACATATATGTAGATGCTATGGTTATCAAATGTTTAGAACAACTGTTATTCATACAGAGGATATCCAAGTTTAAATACATTACATTCTGGTAGGGGCACCTCTTCATGTAAAAATTTAAAAAGGACTAACCTTTCCTAATAAAGGAATTGCAACAAGTAAAACAACACGACAACATTCTATTGGAAATAGTCAAGTTGAGAGTATAGACGGACTCATTTGAAAGCAATTGAAACTGGCTTCTAAAGTCAAATGACATACCAGATCAGTCATTGGGACATGTTCTAACAGATGCATTGCACCCCATCAGATCCTCTACTGTCAACTGCCACCATTACAACCAACAGGAGCGGGTTCTTTAAACAGCAAATCTGGCGTTCTTCCTAGTGGGTACTTCTTGCCTCATGGTTGACTAGCCCTGGACCGTGTGTTATCTATTATCGATACGTTATTGTCCGATCAAACTAAAGAGGAATGAGCCTTTGAGTTGATGAAGATGAACTGACTGATGT
>CM069131.1:186983016-187065457 GCA_035221665.1 Okamejei kenojei | reverse complement strand
CCCCCCCCCCCCTGGTGTTGTGCAGGAACTGGTGTAACTAGCCACACTCATATCTCTTGGATAGCTTGCAACCCAATGGTATGAATCAAATTACAACGTAATACCCTCTGCCCCTCTTCCCCCCCTCCCCCCTCACCCCCACTCCCCTCCCCCCCTCCCCCCCTCCCCCCACTCCCCTCCCCTCCCCCCCAGTATCTATCCGTGACCACCCCCTCCCCCCCCACCCATTTCTTCCACTATCTGCCCCCCTCTCCATATCCCCTTGTCATGCGGTTCTTTGTTCCCATTCCCTCCTTTGCGGACAGTCACTCTCAGAGTGTTATGCCTGTCCACTTTAGCGAAACTCTGAAACGGAAACCTCCGGAGACTTTGGACCCAGCCCAAAGGTTTCTGTGCGCGTTCCCAGAGGTTCCCGGAGGTTTTTGTCCTCTGGCAACCACCTCAATAAGCGTCGTCCAACCGACTTTGACTTAGAAAATTACCGTTTGTAAAAACAGAAACCACTTTCGACCATTAGGGAGACTGATAAAAACCTCCTTGTGCCCGGCTGCCCCCCCCCCCCCCCCCCCCCCTCGCCGGCCCAGCCCCCCCCCCCCCCCCCCCCCCCCCCCCCCCCCCCGAACTGCACGGAAACCTTGGGTGGGGCGCCAAAGTCTCCAGAGGTTTCGCTTCGGTTTCCTAAGTGGGACAGAGGGCATTAAAGAGTCGAAAGGCTGTGCCTAGTGCAGCATGTTTCTACGTCGTTATTTGGAATTGGGAAGGAAATGTAATGGGGGAAAGGGTTGTGCAGCCAATGGGAAGCAGAGCAGACAGGCTGGGAGGGAGTGCCACAGCCTCGACAGGGGGAGTGGGCGCTGGAGGCCGCAGCCAACAGCCTGGGGTTCTCGGCTGGTCGGGGACCGCAACAAGAGGCCGAGCCTGTTGGAGCTGGCGGCCTGCAGCCCCAGTGGAGCGTGGCGGAGGACACCCACGGCTACGTTGGCCGAGCCGATCCTGCAAAGCGCCTCACAGAGACAACGGGCCTTCATGATCAGGTCAAGATATCTGCACCTTACAACAACTGCGGACTTGAAAATGGCGCCACACGGTATACTGTCACAGTGTACCAATGTCCACACTTGTATGTATTCTGAGATGCTGATCTAAGATGTTGGTAAGGCATCTAGGTGCTGCTCAGGCACATTTGGGAATATTGTGGCAATTTTGCGGCACCATATCCGAGGAAGGGTGTACTGGGCTTGGGAGAGGGCCCAGAGGAGGTTTACAAGAAATGATCCCTGGAATGAGTGGGTCTTTAACATATGATGAGCATTTTAATGGCACTGGCCTGTACTCGCTGGAATTCGAAGCATGAGTGTTACTAATTGAGCTCCAGCATAGTGAAATGTTTGGCAATCTTGGATGTTTATCTTAATTAACCAAATTTTCTAACTTTCACTCTTACTCTACCTCAACCCTTCATAACAAACTTACCACTTTTTATTTTTCTTTAATAACCTCACAAAACAACCCCCCCCCCCCCCCAAAAAAAAAACCCCCCCCCCCCCCCCCCCCCCCCCCATTATCTTCTATTCTCCTTTGTTCTTTGGTGTTTTTTCCCCCCTTTGTGAGAGGATATGGGGAGAATGAGGGGGAGGGAGAGAGAGGGCCCGGTGGAGGGGGAGAAAAAGAAAAAGAGGAGAGTTTCTCGGAGGGAGAAGAGTAGAGGGGAGGGGGAGAGAGGGGAGGAGGTGTGAGAGGGAGGGGGAGAGACCCAAGCCCGAGACCCAAGGGCGAGGCCGCGAGCGGCGTGCGAGCGAGTGTCAACCAAAGAGCGTCGGTTGGGCTGATGCAGTCAACAGTGCGACTTTTTGGCAACATGGGGAGAGGAGGGTTGGAGTGGGAGTGCGGGGGGTGGGTGGTGTCGGGGGGTGAGGTGTAGGTGACGTCAGTCGATAGCGGAGGAGACGGCAGCATTTATCTAGGAGATTCATTGTCAGGTCATCAGCCAAAAAACAGGCTTTGTGATATCAAAGTTTGATCAGATCTGTGAACATTTTTAGTAATAACTCAAGATGTAAAGCCCACAAAAATTTTCAGATAAGACCGTTTTTGGGATTCAGGGGTTAAATCTCTCCAGAATATATAATTTTCCTCTACTCTCTTTTTCCCCTTAACTCACAGAGTTCAATTTCACCAAGGAGAAGGATATTGAACTCTGTGAGTTAATGGGGAAAAAGCCCTAGAGTCAAGTTAGCCCTATGAGCATTCAAAGAGGAGGACAGCTACTGACACTTTGGAAAAAAATAAAAGAGGAAAGTCTCCAGGTCCTGACCGGATAATTTTAAATTTGCAGCTAGCGACTTTGAGCGGAAGTTAGTGTAGAAATAGCAGGAGCTATGACAGTAATATTTCAAATGTCATTAGAAACGGGAATAGTGCCGAGGGGGAAGGATTGGCGTATGCGCATGTTGTTCCATTGTTTAAAAGGGGTTCAAAGAATAAACTAGCCAATTATAGACCTATTAGTTTGGACGTCAGTGGTGGGCTAAATTAATGGAAGGATACTTAGAGCATTGCGTTTATATAAGCATCTGGATAAACTGGGTCTGAATCAGGATCAGTCTACATGGTTTGTGCCTGGAAGGTCATGTTTGACAAACCTTTTGAATTTTTTGAAGCGGGTAACTAGGGAAATTGATGAGGGTAAAGCCCCAGTGGATGTTGTCTTTATGGATTTCAGTCAGACTTTGACAAGAGTTCCCATGGAAAGGTTGGTTAAGAAGGTTCAATCTTTAGGTGTTAATGGCGGAGTAGCAAGATGGATTCAACAGTGGCTGAATGGGAGATGTCAGTGAGATAATGGTGGATGCTGTTTGTCTAGGGTGAAGCCAAAAAGGCCGTGACCAGTGGGGTGCCTCAGGGATCTTGTTGGGTCCCACTGTTGTTTGTCATGTACATCAAATGATCTGGATGATTGAGGTGGAAAATTGGAAAGTAAATATGCAGATGATACTAAGATAGGTGTGCTTGTGGATAATGAAGTTAGAATTTTCCAGAAAGATTTGGGCCATTTGAAATGGGCTGAAAATTGCAGATGGAGTTTTAATGCTGTTAATGTGGAAGTGCACATCTTGGCAGAACAAATCAAAATAGACACATGGTATTATGGTAGGGAATTGAAATGGCTGTGGAACAGAGGAGTCTAGAATAGCGCAAGTTCCCTGAAGTGAATCACATGTAGATAGGGGTAAAGCAAAGCCTTTGGTGTCTGCTTTATATATCGAGCATGAATATAGGTAGGAAGTAATGTTAAAATTGTACAAGGCATTGGTAGACCAATCTGGAGTATGGTGGTACAATTTGGTCGCCTAGTTATAGGAAGGACGATTGTCAACAAAATAAGAGAGTACAGAGGAGATTTACTTAAGAATGTTGCCAGGTTCCAGCAACTATGTTTCAGAGAATGTTGAACAAGTTAGGTCTTATTCTTTGGAGCCGCAGAAGTTAAGGGGACTTGAGTGAGTCCCTAAAATGATGAAAGGGATAGACAAGTTAACGTGGATACGTTTTTCCCATTGAGGGTAGGAAGATCAAACAAGAGGGCATGACAATGAAATTAAGGACATAAGTTTCGGTGAAACAGTTGAGGGGGAACTTCTTTACTCAGAGGGTGGTGGCGGGAATGAGCTTCCAGCCAGAAGTGGTGGAGGCAGGACGATTTAACATTTAAGATAAAGTGGGATAGGTTATATATTGGACGTGACGGTGAGGGGTATGGTCTGAGTGCAGGTAGATGGGTAACTAGGGAAAAACAAAGGGTCCGGCACGACTGGAAGGGCCGAGAGCGCCGTTTCCGTGCTGTCATTGTTATATTGTTATCTGATTTATAAACATTTTCCCGTCGCAACGTCGTTTTTTCAAGAAATGAGAAAACCACAAACAAATAAATAAATACAACACACTTGCACATCTAAATCAGAGTTTATAGTTATCAGATATGATTGAATCAAAATCCATGAATTATAAATTCACATTGCAAAAATGGTTTCACAATTGTTGTACTTCTCTTCGCGATGGCGTGCACAGCTAAGTTGGTGACACATGTTCTATTTTGATCTTATTTGATTGTGCACGCCGGGTTGATTGCATTAGTCGGCGAAACAGGGCGGACCCCGTGAAGGTTTGCAATCTATCCACCCCGGTCCATACTGATTTCGTATTCCATACTTATATTTGGAGAATACATGAGTTGCCAGGCAAAATACTTATTTTTCAAAAATCCGTTTCTTCTGTGTATACGTTCTATTGCATTTATGTGGAAATAGCGATTTACCCAACAAAATACTGATTTTTTAGCATCAACATACGGAAATGCTCCGGTTGAAACTTGCAGCCTGCAAATTATTCACAATCACATTGGGGGGGATAATTCAAAATGTGATTTGTGATCTTGTCTTATGATGATCATGGAACTAGAATTTGTTATAATAGTATGACAGTAAAAAGCGTTTGCTTTGAATGCGATCATATAATTCAATGCACCATTCAGTGACTTCAATTTTCATGATGAATTAGAAGTCGAACTAAATGTGTATTCATCACTATTCCATGTTGAAATTGATGTGATGTAAATTGTTAGGTGGACACCATTAAAGATTGCAACGCAACACACTACCACAGTCGAACAATAACAGACAATCAAATCAACACATAAAACATTTTCCTAAAAAAAAGGTTTTCTTTACTCTGCAAAAATGTACCGATCTTATCATGAGTTTTTTTGCATGATCCTTTATTTTTACATAACATTTTACAACTAGTACACAGATTATTAAAACAAGGAACAACTTCACATTCTTGATTTTAAAAAATGTACACATCAATTACCCCAATCATCCCATTCCACCCACTCATTACTCCTGACTCAACCAAAATTATTTCTGAAATATTGGTCATAATATTGGTGCAAAAATGCTCCAAACAAAGGCTCAGAATGCACCAGAGGTCATCTAAAACCCCAGAGCTTCCAGGGCCCGCGAGGGACTTCGAGCTTCGCACTCGTGATAAAATTTTCACATAAACTTTTTGTAATCCTGTCATGCCACCCCGCTTTGTGAACGTATGAACTTATGTCAAACCCGTACATGAGGCAGAGCAAAGGCGAAATACAGATTGCAAAATATAGTTTCCAAGCATTGTAGCGCATCAGTTACCAATGGACCGATGGAACGAATAAAAATACCCGACCCCATGAATAAAGCAAAAGACAAGAATAATTCAAGAGCAGGAAACTGGTTTTAATACCAGAGAATATAAGATATGGAAATCAGAATCCGGGTCTCTGGTGGCTGTAAGCGCTGTTAGCAGCAACTCTACCACCGCGCCACTGTGTCACCTTGGACTGTATGCAAAAAATAATAATTTCACTGTACTTCGGTACATGTGAAAGTAAAGAACCATTGAAACCATTGCAGTCCTGTCTCTCATCGCCTTGCAGGGAATCAAGGACTTTACTATGTCCGAGCATCAACATGTTCTGCGAACTGCTGTCACATTTGTAGACTGGCGGTAGATTAACTGAATTCTCTGCAATTATTATAGCATTCACTTTAACAAAAAAAGTCTCTCAACAAGTTGGATGTTAAAGATTCCATGAGCTATTCAAGAGTTGGGACCGTTGCCCATCGTTCTTCTGCTCAAAATCCAGCAGCAGAAAAAGAAATATACTGCTCGTTTCTCCTTTGGGCAGCTACATGGGAAAAAGCTGAAGGCAGGAACTGCAGATGCTGGTTGACCATGAAGATAGGCACAGAATGTCTCGAGTCAAAAGATCAGGCAGCACGGTGGCGCCACGGTGGAGTCTGCCTTACAGCTCTCACAGACTCGGGGACACGATCCCGACAATGGTGCCTGTCTGACGAGTTCTCGTTCTCCCTGTCACATGTGGGTTTCGCTCTGAGATCTTCTGTTTCCACCCCACACTCCAAAGAACGACAGCGTTTGTAGGTTAATGGTTGTTGTAAAATAAAATGTAAAATTTTCCCTAGTGGTTTGTAAGGATAGTGATAATGTGCGGATCGCCGTTAGTACGGACTCAGTGGGGCCGAAGGGTTACTGTTTCCACGCTAGTTTCCATCTCTAAACTGAAGAGTGAAAGAGGTAGAGGGAGAGAGGGAGAGGGAGAGGGAGAGAGAGAGGTAAAATTGTACAACAAAGTATGTTCAGTGTGTGTGTATTTATATACGAAGCAATAAGATAGTGCAATAGCATGAGGATAAAGAGATAAGGAGGAATGTCCTTTAGTCAGTGGTGGTGAATCTGTTGTGGATTTCTATGCCACTGTCGGCTGAGAGTTCAGGTCAATGGGTAATTTAATTTGGACACTAAAAACTGCCTGAAGCGAAGATTGTACAACAGAAATGCACAAATTGCTGTGAGAAATCAGCCCAGATCAGGCAGCATTTGTCAGGGGAAGGAAGGTTTGACAAATGTCATTTTTGGGTCAGTATTCCTGCCTCCGGCAGTAGATTTTTTTAGGCTGGAGTTAGCATTAACATAGGAAAACAATAGAAATATAGAACATAGAAAATAGGCGCAGGAGTAGTACACATGTGTACACACATTTAGAATTTTCAAAATCAAGTCTGCAATTCGTTAGCCCATCAGATTAACATAAAAATTAGTTTTGATTTGATACCTAATTCACTTTCAAATCAGTATTACAAAAGTTATGCCCATTTTCATACTTCAAATTAGCAATCTGGTCCCTATTGCTTTCATTGACAACACAAAAGCTGTGATCAAGACAGTCAAAAGCTCATAACTTTCTTAAAATTAAGAGAACTGAATGAAATTTCAGTTGTTATAGAATGAAGTCTTTCGAAACAAATATAAAAACATCTTTCTGGATGACCTGAAATGTATAGCCGTATAATTAGTTAATGACCTAATTGTACTAATTACAAAATTGACCGTTGTGACGGAAATACTATAAACACAACAGGCTGGTTGTTACATGAAAATTCAAAAAATATGTGATATTCCCTCGAGATCGCGAACTTTAATATTATGTTTTTTTTTTTGTTTGTTTTATTTTTGTGTAGAAGTAAGTACAGTAGTCTGGTTACCCTTAAGTACCTAATCACTAAACATAAATACAATTTCATTCTGTACAACTTCTTTTATTTTTGTGCAAGAATAAAAAACAGTGAGAGAAAAGAGAAATAAAAGTGTCGGAATAGATAGACAAGCAAGTATGCAGAAAGTAAAAAAAAATAAAGACAGAGGTGAGAAGTTAAAAGATTGAAAGAAAGAAAAAAGTAATAAGAGATGAAATATTAGGAGAGATCTAACCTATCTCATATTTTGCCCATCGTCACCCGTTTGATGAACCATTTAATTTCTCTAGGTTATGTTATGTTGCCACCAATGCTTGTATATAGTGATATAAAAACGAGACCAAATCTTTAAGAATTGGTCTACTTTGCCTAGAGAGGAATCTCATATCTTCAAGAATGTAGCGTTTCGACATATTTGAGATCCACATTTTGAATGTTGGGCGTAAGGTGCGTTTTTCCAAATTTAAGTATAAGTTTTTTCGCTGTTTTAGACCATAATTAAGAAAGGCTTCTTGGAATATATTAGTTTACTTCCCTCTTCCCATTGATCCAAAGATAATCAATTTAGTATTGGGGTGTTCAATTTTGTTGTTAAATAGTATTTGTAAAAATTCCAAAATTTCATTCCAAAATGTTAACAGTTATTGTACAAGAGAACAAAGGAATGTGCTATAGTGGCATTTTGAGTTAGACATTTGTCCGCAGATGGGGGAAACATTTGAAAATATTTTATTCAGTCTTGTTTTCGAATAATATAATCTATGTAAATTTTAAATTGAATTAGGTTATGTCTTACATTCATTGAACATTTGTTTACATATAATAGATTTTTATCCCATCTATCGTTCGGAATTTTTATCAATAACTCTTGTTTCCCAGTCTCTTCTAATTGCTTCTGTCGTTGGTGTTTTCTATATTTAGAATTATATTATATAAGTAAGATATTAAATTGCTTGATTCTGCCTTTCTATTCATTCCTTCCATCGAGCTAATCTGGGGTTAAAGTTTGATATCCTTGTATATACTTTTTCAAATAATCTTGAATTTTGAAGGTATTTGAAATATTGATTACTTTTCAAATTATATTTTAGTTGTAATTGTTGGAATGATAAAAGTTTTCCCATTTCATACATTCTCCATCTTTTAATTCCTATTCTTTCCCAATGGGTAAACGTTTTATCAATAATGGATGGTTTGAATGAGGGATTATTAGCTATTGGAGAAGAAGCGATAATTTCTTAATTTTAAAGTTAATTTTATTTGTTTCCAAATTCGTATTATACTATGAATAATTGGATTCTTCTTGTATATTACATTGTTCAGTTTTATCGGGGAAAGAAGGATCGCTCCGTATCTTATAAGGGGAACAATCCTCTTTCTCCATTCTTATCCAATCTACCTGTTGGGCAGAACTGTCCAACCAGTAGATTATATTTTTAATATCACTGCCCAATAATATTACAATAAGTTAGGGAGTGTCAGTCCCCCTGATTACTTTAGATTTACACAAGGTTTTTTTTTATTTCTGTGTGATTTATAATCCCATATAAAGTTTATAATATCAGATCTAATTTTTTGAAGAATTTTTTAGGTATGTATATTGGTATTGATTGAAATAGGTACAATATTTGTGGTAAGAAGATAATTTTTATCGCGTTTATTCTGCCTATTAATGACATCGGCCGTGTCTTCCAAAATTTAATCAGCCCATTTAATTTAGTTAATAAAGGCATATAGTTTGCGTTGAGTAATGATTTATAGTTCCTAGTAATTTGGATGCCCAAATATTTAAATTTTTCTGTTGTTAATTCTAAAAGGGAATTTCAAAAATTTTTCTGTTGTAATTCTAAAAGGGACTCTTGAGGTTTTATCGTCATAATTTCGCTTTTGTTCCAATTTATTCTATATCCTGAAAAAGAACCAAATTCCTCTATTAAATTTAGTATATTTGGTATGCTAATTTGCGAATTTGTAATATATAATAATATGTCATCTGCATATAATGAAATTTTATTATTTGAGTGTTTGGTAATATACCCATGAGTATTCGGATGGCTTCTTATACTTTCAGCTAAAGGCTCTATCACTAGTGCAAAAGCAGGGGCGATAACGCGCACCCTGCCTATTGCCCCTTGCTAAGTGGAATTTCAGATAATATATTTATTAGTCAGTCCCCATTCCAATAGCCGTCGCTTATCATATAATAGTTTTTACCCATGAAATAATATTACTCCCATATTAAATTTTCCAATACAATTGAATTAAATATTGCCAATCTACTTGATCAAATGCTTTTTCTGCATCCAATGAAATAATTGCTAGTTTCTTCTTCAGTATTATGTGATTACATTATATTAGACAACCGTCTCAAATTGTTAAATGAGTATCTCTTTGGTATGAACCCTGTTTGGTCCTGATTTATTAGTTTACTAACATATTTACTCAATCTTCTCGCTAGGGTCTCGTTAATATTTTTGGTCTGTATTTAGAGTGCAATAGCTCTATATGAGCCTGGGTCTTCTAGATCTTTATCCTTTTTTGGTATAAGTGTAATAGTTGATTCAGTTAGTGTTTCTGTAGTTTATTTTCTTTAAAAATGTATATATATAAATCTTGCAACCGTGGAGAAATTATTTCGTAGAATCTTTTATAGAATTCATTACTGAAGCCATCTGGTCCTGGGGTTTTGCCGTTCTTCACGAACTAATTGTTTCTTCTATTTCCTGTAGTGTAATCTGAGCTCCTAATGCCTCTTGTTCCACCATATTTAATTTTGGAAGATTACATTATCTAAGAAATTTGCAATTTGAGTATTATTTGCAGAGGTTTTCGATGTATATAAGTTTTGATAAAATTGAGCAAATCTTTTATTAATTCTTTAGGTATGTTAGTAATTCCCCTTTGTCTGATTTAATTTTAGTAATTGTATTTTCTGTGTCCCTTTTTTTCAGTTGGCGTGCTAAGAGTTTATGAGGTTTATCACCAAATTCAAAATTTTCTTGTTTTGTAATTTGAAATAATCTCATTATTCTGGCCGATAAATTTTATTTTATTTATATTTTATATTATTATCTTATTATGTTTATCTATAGTTGGTTCTTTGGCATTTTCTGAATCTAATTGTCTAATTTCTTGTTCTAACTGCAAATTGTTCAGTATTATTCTTTTTATTTTGGAAAGCTTGATATGAGATTATAATTCCTCTAATAAATGCCTTAAAAGTTTCCCATAATAAAGAGGGTGAAATATCTGTGTATCATTTGTCTCAAAGAAGAATCTCATCTGCTCTTTTAAATATGGCAACCTTGTGAGTTATTTAAAATTTGGGGGTTAAACCTCCAAAACGAATTTTTTATCGGGCCATTCCTTCTAATTTTAAAGAAAAAGTTAACGGGGAATGATCAGAAATGATACTATTATGATTATTTAGAATTATATGTATATGGAATTAGTTTTGTGTCCACTAAGAAATAATCAATACGTGAATATGTTTTATGTACTGTTGAATAAAATGAATATTCCCTACTACTGGTTAGCGATCCCCATACATCTGTTATATTAGAATTTTTCATGTATGTATTTAGGAGTTCACTCGTTTTAGATTTTATGTTAGTCCTTTTTTGTTTTGCTGATTTATCCAAATATGGATCTAAAACACAATTCAAATCCCCCCTATTATCACATTTTGAAATGATTAAGTTCTGAAATTATATCCAAAATTTTACTAAAAAATTGGGGGTTGAGGGGTGTCAAAATTAGGAGCATAAATATTATCAAAGTAAGTGGAGTAGAATAAATTTCTCCCGTAACTATGACGTACCTCCCCTCTTTATCTGCCTATATGTATTCTTAAAATTTAAATGGTATACCTTTACGAATGATAATAGCCGTGCCTCTAATTTAGAAGTAAATGAAGAGTAGTAATGTTTGCCCAATCCAATTTGCCTTCAATCTTATCTGTGTTTGATATTTCAGATGCGTCTCTTGTAAGAAATAATGTCACTTTTAAGGCTTTTAATTGGGCAAAGATCTTACCCCTTTTAATTGGTTCATTAGCGCCCCTTATATTTTAATATTATATTAATTATATGCTGTAAGTCCGTAACAGATAGGCAAATAAATTACAATTTTCAGCAATAAACCAAGTCTTTATGGAGGAAGATCTGCTGCTAGCTGGTACATTGGCAATCATAATCAGTAGCATCATCATCTCCTCAGATTGGTATTCCAATAAGCAACTCTGATTTTTTGCTCAACTTTCAATTTTGGTAAATGCATTGTAAACTACAGGTTTTTGCTCTTCAAACCACGCATGACGTGCCTTTTTCCTGCCCACTACTTTCCCATTAAGAAATGTCCTGTAAGATCATCACATAAATTAAATTCATCTAATCAATTACAATCATCTAATCTAAATTCAATTACAAGATTTAAACATCTATCCATTTTTTAAGAAAAGGCAATTTTTTTTAAATAGCCTAAGTATCCAAATAACAAACTAATCCCATTCTCACAAGAATTCACAATATAACATGATTTTTAAATCTCACTGTCATGAATGTATATGCCAAATGGAAGGAATTTCATGTTTAATTTCCATGAATTAATCTAGAAATGTCCGCTCTCAATATAATCAAAATTATTATTTTTTGCACAATACATGTGACTAAAACTGTTGTGGATATTTAGTATAAAGATTTTGATTATGGATAGACAATTACACTAACTATAGATGATTTATGACATGATTGTCCAAAAAAAAAGATTTTATTCATCTTGCGAGTGGGTATTTCTGGAATGCGATCGATTGGAACGTTGCCGTTGCCATAGGTTTTAACCCCATATTGGCAGGCAAAGACATGGCTGAATCGTTTGGGGAGTAAATAACATTTCCGCGTCGTAAAATTGGACTAAAGCCACCCCAAGAAGCAAGATTATATGTGAAATTAACGACTTACCCTTTGTTTTGTCCTGATATTACGATCCTTCACATTGAAGGCATTGAGGGCGTTCGAAGTCGCTTTTTACTTTAATCCAACTATTAAATTGTCCAGCGATTTTTTTTTTTTTAAACTGGAACGGAAGTCCGATCGATTTTTCTTCATCAACTAGCAGCCCGTGGAAATCTCTCTCCGACAAGCGATACAAACCTGAATTTTAATCCCCCCCCAAAGGTGCTGTAGTCACACACACAGCCAGTGGCAGATCTGCTGCGCCGCTGAAGGTAGGTTTTGTTACATTCGCCATTCGCCTGTTGAGCCAGCACCGCCGTTCAATATGATCATGGCTGATCATCCAAAATCAGTACCCCGTTCTGGCTTTTTCCCTTGATTCCCTTAGCATCCAGTGAATTGGCCTCCACTGCCTTTTGTGGCAGAGAATTCCACAGTTTCACAACTCTCTGGGTGAAAATGATTTTCCTCATCTCAGTCCTAAATGGCCTACCCCTTATTCTTAAACTGTGACCCTTGGTTCTGGACTCACCCAACATGAGAAACATTTTTCCCGCATCGACCCTGTCCAATCCTTTAAGAATTTTATGTTACTAGACCAAGTGCAGACCCGTTGGTCTAGTAACATACCTTGGTCTGCTCCCCCAACGATGTGCATTGAGGAGCCGATGAAGATGTTTTTGAAATGAGGCCCTCCCCCTGATGTCACTGAAAGGAATATTCTGTTTCACCGTACCGTTTGGGGGGGGGGGGGGCATTGTGACGTCACTGGAAGCTGGCGTTTTAAAAGGTGTTTTTTTTTTAAACTTTAATCATGAATAACCCGGGAGGGGGAGGGGTGTTATAACCCGGGGGGGAGGGGTATGATAACCAGGGTAGGGAGTGGGCGGGGATGTGAATAACCTTGGGGGGGCGGAGGTGTGAATTAACCATGGTGGGGGGAGGGGGTGGGGATGTGAATAACCTTGGTGGGGAGTGGCAGGGGATGTGAATAACATTGGAGGAGGGAGGGGGCAGGGGTGTGAATTACGGACTATTATTTAAATGGTGGCCGATTGGGAAAAGGGGAATGCAAGCGAGACCTGGGTGTCATGGTACACCAGTCATTGAAAGTAGGCATGCAGGTGCAGCAGGCAGTGAAAAAAGCGAATGGTATGTTACTTTCATAGCAAAAGGATTTGAGTACAGGAGCAGGGAGGTTCTACTTCAGTTGTACAGGGCTTGGTGAGACCACACCTGGAGTATTGCGTGCAGTTTTTGGTCTCCAAATCTGAGGAAGGACATTATTGCCATAGAGGGAGTGCAGAGAAGGTTCACCAACTGATTCCTGGGATGTCAGGACTGTCCATTATGAAGAAAGACTGGATAGACTCGGTTTATACTCTCTGGAATTTAGGAGATTAAGAGGGTATCTTATAGAAACTTACAAAATTCTTAAGGGGTTGGACAGCTAGATGCAGAAGATTGTTCCCGATGTTGGGGAAGTCCAGGACAAGGGTCACAGCTTAAGGCTAAGGGGGGGAAAATACTTTAAGACCGAGATGAGAAAGACTTTCTTCACACAGAGAGTGGTGAGTCTCTGGAACTCTCTGCCACAGAGGGTAGTTGAGGCCAGTTCATTGGCTATATTTAAGAGTGAGTTGGATGTGGCCCTTGTGGCTAAGGGGATCAGAGGGTATGGAGAAGAAGGCAGGTACGGGATACTGAGTTGGATGATCAGCCATGATCATATTGAATGGCGGTGCAGGCTCGAAGGGCTGAATGGCCTACTCCTGCACCTAATTTCTATGTTTCTATGTTTTCTAATTACCACGGTGGGGCGGAGGGGCGGGGGGGGTGATGTGAATAACCCTGGGGGGGAGGGGGCAGAGGGTTATGAATAACATTGGAGGGGCGGGGGCGGGGGGTGTGAATAACCATGGTGGGGGGAGGAGGCGGGGGCGGGGGCTGTGAATAACCAGGGGAGGGAGGGGCGGGGGGTTGTGGCACTCGGCAGCTTGGGAGCCCATTGTGATTGTCATCACTGGAAGCTCCAGGAAAAAAGGCTATCGGTGAGAAGCTGCGGTTACCATTGGCAACGTCCCATTTCTACGTCATTATGGCACTCGACAGCTTGATACCCCGATGCGATTGGTGCACTGTGAGTGGCATTGTGACATCATCATTGGAAAGTCCTGGAAAAAGGCTGTGGGTGAAAACCGTTATTTGCCTTTTTTTAATTAAAACTTGAATCGTCAATGACGTGAAATACAGGTTGAAATCTTGTGAACCTGATTACTGCATGGAGGGGAAAAATGTGAGTCAGAATATGTAAGTCGCTACTGCGTAGCGTTTTAACAAAGGTAGAAAAACATATACAGACACACACACACACACACACATACAAGATGACACTTTTAATAGCATTTAGATTAGTGGTAACAAACTAGCCTTAATGCTAATGTAATTAATTAGGTAATCTAGAGCTCTTTTGATAAATGTTGATTTCGTGAGCACTTAATGATAGCACTTACTTGATAGTCATAAAAATCTATTTGGCTTTCATATCTTCTTCAAGAACAAACCTATCCTTGTCTGCCACTGTACTAATTCAGAGTGCTTCACGCCGACCTGACCTCTGAGACTATCCACTGAGATCAAGCGCAAGGTTTAGTTTTAAGTTTATTATTGTCATGTGTACTGAGGTACAACGAAAAGCTTTGCTTTGCATGCTATCCATACAGTTTAGTTCAGTTTAGAGATACAGCGTGGAAACAGGCCCTTGGGCCCATCGAGTCCGCTCCAAACAGCGATCCCCGCACACTGGGGCCAATTTATACATAAACACTAAGCCAATTAACCTGTACGTCTTTGGAGTGTGGGAGGAAACCGCAGATCTCGGAGAAACCCACGCAGTCACGGGGCGAACGTACAAACTCCGTTCAGACAGCACCCGTGGTCAGGATCAGACCCGGGTATCCGGCGCTGCAAGCAAGGTGTGGCAGCAATTCTACCGCTGTCTCTCATGGCCGCCCAGATACAGATTAGATAATAATCCAAATCAGATCCTAGATGGTGCCCAAGCCAGGCCACCCTTTGTGTGCTGGTAAACTAAACTAATAGTGTAAGTTTAGTTTAGTTTAGAGAGACAGCGCAGAAGCAGGCCTTTCGGCCCACCGGGTCCGCAGCGACCAGCGATCCCCGCACATTAACACTATCCTACACCCACACTAGGGACAATTTTTACACCTATACCAAGCCAATTAACCTACAACCCTGTACATCTTTGGAGTGTGGGAGGAAACCGAAGATCTCGGAGAAAACCCACGCAGTTCACGGGGAGAACATCCAAACTCCCGTAGTCGGGATCGAACCCGGGTCTCCCGGCGCTGCATTCGCTGTAAGGCGGCAACTCTGCTGCTGCTCCACCGTGACCACCGTGACATAAATACAATCACGTCTGTTGGAATTTAGAAAGATAACATGTCATTTCTTCAGTCAGAGGGTGGTGAATCTGTGGAAATCCATTGCCACAGACAGCTGTGGAGACCAAGTCAATGAATATTTTTAAGGTGGAGATTAATAGATTAGTACGGGGGTCAGGGGTTATGGGGAGAAGGCGGGAGAATGCGGTTAGGAGGGAAGAGATAGATCAGCCACGATTGAATGGCGGAGCAGACTTGACTGGGAGATTGGCCTATAATAATATATATAATAATACCCACACCCCATGAATAAAGCAAAAGACAAGAATAATTCAAAAGCAGGAAACTGGCTTTAATACCAGAGAATAGAAGAAATGAAACTAAATCATGATCATCTAAAAGTTCTATCATTTGAAGCAATTTTTTTTTAATGCTTTCATAACTGTCAGTGTGTATCTTAGCACATAGAATATTGAACATGGAACAGATTACTGCACAAAGACAGGCCCTTTGGCCCACAATGTCTCTGACGAACATGATGCCGTTAAACTGAATGCATCTGCCGAAGATAGTCACAAAAAGCTGGAGTAACTCAGCGGGACAGGCAGCAGCTCTGGAGAGAAGGAACAGGTGACGTTTCGGGTTGAGACCCTTCTTCAGACAGATGTCAGGGGAGAGGGAGATACATAGATAAGGTAGCGTAAGGTGTGAAAACAGGACAAAGGGATCTCATCTGCCTAGACATGGATCCAGGTCCCTCCGTTCCCTGCACGACCACGTGCCTTCCTAAAAGCATCTCAAATGTCTTTACCACACCTGCCTCCACCAGCACCAGCACAGTGGGGCAGAGGTAGAGTTGCAACACCAGAGACCCCGGTACGATCCTGACTATGGGTGCTAGTTTATTATTTTGCATATACAGTGCAGACACAGTCCCACCAGCACACCGGGTCCGCACCAACCAGCGATCCTTGCACATTAACACCACACCACACCCACTAGGGACAATTTTTACATTTATCAAGCCAATTAACCTACAAACCTGTACGTCTTTGGAGTGTGGGAGGAAACCGAAGATCCTGAAGAAAACCCACGCAGATCACCCATGGGAGAACGTGTTTAGTTTACAGCGCGGAAACAAGCCCTCCGGCCCACCGAGTCCGCACCGACCAGCCATCCCCTCACATTGACACTATCCGACACACACTGGGGACAATTTCACATTCACACCAAGCCAATTAGCCCATAAACCTGTACGTCTTTGGAGTGTGGGAGGAAACTGAAGATCGTGGAAAGAACCCACGCAGGTCACGGGGAGAACGTACAAACTCCGTACAGGCAGCACCCGTAGTCGGGATTGAATCTGGGTCTCTGGCGCCGTAAGGCAGCAGCTCTACCGCTGCACCACCGTGCCGCCCCACCTCAATTTCCAAGAACCAGCAGGCATATAAGGGACTGAATGGCCTCCTTTAAGCTGATTTGTTTCAACCATCGGGAAAGATGTGAAGCCTATAGAGAGGCTGCGGCAGGGATTTAGGTTCAAGTTTAGTACTGTCATGCGTACTGAGGTAGAGTGAAAAGCTTTGTTTTGCAGGCCAATTGTCAAGAAGGATGAAAAATAGTGTATAAGACCGTGTATAAACGTGCAGTCTTTTACCCAGAGTAGGGGAATCAAGAGCCAGAGGACATCGATTTAAAGAGAGCGGGGAAAGATTTAATAGGAACATGAGGGGGATGTTTTTACACAAAGGGTGGTGGGTGCATGGAACAAACTGACGGAGGAGGTAGTAGAGGCTGCTATAATCACAACGCTTAATAAGCTTTCAGACAGGTGCATGGATTGGACAGGTTTAGAGGGATATGGGCCAAACGCAGGCGGGTGGGACTAGTGTAGATGGGGCATGTTAGTTGGCGTTGAGCCGAAGGGCCTATTTACAAGCTATGTGACTCTATAAGAAGGAGGCAGGACAGGAGGAGATGTTTAGGAAGCAATTGCTGAGTAAGTGAAGGGGCTGGTTAGATGGCAGAACATTGCTGAATGACTTGGTGAAGATTGCCATGGATTATGATTGTGCCTAATGAGGCTTGAGCAAGCAGCCAAGCGAGAAAGCTCAAACCTGGCGAAGCTGGCACCTCCTCCGATTGTTGTGTGGATGGATTTCAGTCATCCGCACAGACCTGATTTGATTTCCCGGCCTGTGCTGAGGACACAGTGAAAGCAAAAACAAAAACTCCCCCTCAACCTCTGTTGAATCTGTGGAATTCTTTGCCACAGAAGGCTTTGGAGGCCAAGTCAGTGGATATTTTTAAGGCAGAGACAGATAGATTCTGTACCAAGCCAATTTACCAATTCAGTACAGGTGTCAGAAGTTATGGGGAGAAGGCAGGAGAATGGGGTTAGGTGGAATAGGTAGATCAGCCATGAATGAATGGCGGAGTAGACTTGATGGGCCAAATGGCCTAATTCTACTCCTATCACTTATGACCTTATGACCTAACCTCTAATATTCCAAAGAAATACAATCCAGGGATACAATCCAGATTAGTAAGGGTGTCAGGGGTTATGGGGAGAAGGCAGGAGAATGGGGTTAAAAGAGAGATAGATCAGCCATGATTGAATGGTGGAATCGACTTGATGGGCCAAATGGCCTAAATCTGCTCCTTGAACTTATTGGAAAAACCCTACTGTTCCAAAAGCAAAACATTCAAAAGAAAAGAAAATTAGGTAGACATTTCCCTTGTCATTTCCACCCTGGGAGAAAAGGTTCTGGGAGAATAATCTCCATTATCTATTCCTCTCAAATATTCATACCATTATACTTCCTTTCGAGTCTTAAATTCCTGGAGACTTGTACAGCTTGGAACAAGGCCATTCAGCCCGACTCATCTATGCTGACCAGTTGACGTTCATCCATGTTAATCCCATCTCCCAACGCTTGCGCGGCACGGTGGCGAAGTGGTAGAGCTACTGCTTTACAGTGCCAGAGACCCCGGTTCGATCCCGACTTGGGGTGCTGTCCATACGGAGTTTGTACATTCTCCCCATGACCTGCATGGGTTTTCTTTGCGATCTTCAGTTTCCTCCCGCACTCCAAAGATGTGCAGGTTTGTGGGTTCTTTGGCTAAGTATAAATATATTTTTTTAAATGACGTTAGTGTGTGTAGGATTGTGTTAACGTGCGGGGAATGTTGGTCATAAGGTCATAAGTGATAGGAGTAGAATTAGGCCATTCAGCCCCTCAAGTCAATCATGGCTGATCTATCCTCCCTCCTAACGCCATGCGGGGATTCAGTGGGCTGAAATGAAACTAAAACTCAACTTGGTCCATAGCCTCCTACGCCTAGGAAACTCACGTGTTCAACCTCAACACTTCTCAAATCTCATCTGTGCGCTTTAATTGTACACTCCCCCTGCCTTTGTTGAGGGGTCACCGTGGAAACAATCCACGCATCTTTGCTCAAGGTAAGGCTCCCCGAGCAACAATCGTGATTCAGATTAGTTACTGCAGAGTGTTTGATCGTTGATGAAGACTTAATCGCTAAATGAAATTCTTTCAAGCCTCAGAAAATTGCAGTTGTTGGCTTTTTATGGTTGAGTGCAGAAACGCACTCAGTCCACTGCTCGTTTCCACTCAGATGCTGCAGCAATTTTCCAATCTAATTACTGCTGGATAAAATATGTTTTATTACATTGCCTTTCATCGATTCTGCTCGAACTGAATTTCAAGACTAATTTTGATATTTATATGAGCCACACTCGGCAAATTGACTGTGTTAAAATCGTGCAGATAAAAGCCTTGCTCTGAGATTTGTTTCTGTCTGGGTAAAATGATGATGCTATTTAGTCTTTCCTCTAATTGTCCCCTCAAGCCACTGGCTAGATTATGTTGGGACCATCAAACTATCCCGCTGCATCCATGCTGAAAGGACCAAACTAACTGGAGCCCAACATCTGATCATTTCAAACCGGTGCTTTCCTCGATCCTGAATTTAAATGCTCCAGTAAACCCCCTCAGCTGCTAAAGACCAGCTTCTTCCCACAACCTCTCTTGGAGTCATAGTGTCATACAGCGTGGAAACAGGCCGCTCAGCCCAACTTGCCCACACCGACCAACATGTCTCGTCTACACTAATCCCACCTGCCTGCATTTGGCCCATATCCCTCTAAACCTCTGATCCATGTACCTGTCTCACTGTTTAGTTTAGTTTAGTTTAGAGATACAGCGTGGAAAAGGCCCTTTGGCTCAGCGATCCCCGCGCACTAACACTATCCTACACAAATTAGGGACAATTTACTTTTATACCAAGCCAATTAACCCTCAAACCCAAACATTTTTGGAGTGTGGGAGGAAACCAAAGATCTCGGGGAAAACCTACACAGGTCATGGGGAGAACGTACAAACTGCATACAGACAGCACCCGTAGTCGGGATCGAACCCGGGTCTCTGGTGCCGTAAGGCACTAACTCTACCACTGTGCCACCAAGCCATGAGAGTTTCCCAATCCCCAGACCCTCAGCCTGAAGAAGGATCTCGACTCGAAACGTCAGGAGTTCAGGAGGAATTTATTTAGTAAGAGGGCGGTGAATCTGTGGAATTCTCAAACATTGCGTTAGTACCTGTCTCAACTACCTCCTGGCACATTGTTCCATCACCACCCTTTGTGTAAAAAAGTTACCCCTCAGGTTCCCATTAAATCTTTCCCCCTTGCCTTAAATTATGTCCTCCAGCTTTCGATTCACCTACTCTGGCAAAGAGACTGTGCGTTTACCCGATATATTCCTCTCATAATGTTGATAAGAACACCTCTCATCCTTCTGTGCTATAAGAAATAGAGTTCTAGCCTGCTCACCCTCTCCCTATAGCTCAAGCCCTGGCAACATCTTTGCAAATCTTCTCTGCACCCTTTCCAGATTGACAACATCTTTCCTATAACACAGTTCCCAAAACTGAACACAATACCCTAAAAGTAGACACAAAATGCTGGAGTAACTCGGTGGGACAGGCAGCATCTCTGGAGAGATGGGTGATCTTTCAGGTCGAGACCCTTCTTCAGACTGATGTCAGGGGATTGGGCGGGACAGAGATAGAATGTAGTTGGAGACAGTAAGACTGATGGGAGGACATAGAAATATAGAAACATAGAAACATAGAAACATAGAAATTAGGTGCAGGAGTAGGCCATTCAGCCCTTCGAGCCTGCACCGCCATTCAATATGATCATGGCTGATCATCCAACTCAGTATCCCGTACCTGCCTTCTCTCCATACCCTCTGATCCCCTTAGCCACAAGGGCCACATCCAACTCTCTTAAATATAGCCAATGAACTGGCCTCAACTACCCTCTGTGCAGAGAGTTCCAGAGACTCACCACTCTCTGTGTGAAAAAAGTATTTCTCAATCTCGTCTTAAAGGATTTTCCCCCTTATCCTTAAGCTGTGACCCCTTGTCCTGGACTTCCCCAACATCGGGAACAATCTCCCTGCATCTAGCCTGTCAACCCCTTAAGAATTTTGTAAGTTTCTATAAGATCCCCTCTCAATCTCCTAAATTCCAGAGAGTATAAACCGAGTCTATCCAGTCTTTCTTCATAAGACAGTCCTGACATCCCAGGAATCAGTCTGGTGAACCTTCTCTGCACTCCCTCTATGGCAATAATGTCCTTCCTCAGATTGGAGACCAAAACTGTACGCCAATACTCCAGTGTGGTCTCACCAAGACCTTGTACAACTGAAGTAGAACCTCCCTGCTCCTGTACTCAAATCCTTTTGCTATGAAACCTAACATACCATTCGCTTTTTTCACCTGCCTGCTGCACCTGCATGCCTACTTTCAATGACTGGTGAGCCATGACACCCAGTCTCGCTGCATCTCCCCTTTTCCTAATCGGCCACCATTTAAATAATAGTCTGCTTTCCTGTTTTTGCCACCAAAGTGGATAACCTCACATTTATCCCACATTATACTGCATCTGCCAAACATTTGCCCACTCACCCAGCCTATCCAAGTCACCTTGCAGTCTCCTAGCATCCTCCTCACAGCTAACACTGCCCCCCAGCTTAGTGTCATCCGCAAACTTGGAGATATTGCCTTCAATTCCCTCATCCAGATCATTAATATATATTGTAAATAGCTGGGGTCCCAGCACTGAGCCCTGCGGTACCCCACTAGTCACTGCCTGCCATTGTGAAAAGGACCCGTTTACTCCTACTCTTTGCTGGGAAGGGGGAGGGATGGACAGAGAATTGGAGAGCAAGAGTCACTTGAAGTTAGAGAAGTCAATGTTCATGCCACTGGGGTGTAAGCTGCCCAAGCAAAATATGAGGTGCTGTTTCTCCAATTTGTTCTGGGCCTCACTCTGACAATTACATCGAACTAAACTGTGGGTGCTGTCTGCACGGAGTATATATGTTCTCCCTGTGACCGCGTGGATTTTTCCCGGGATCTTTGGTTTCCTCCCACACTCCAAAGTGGTACAGGTTTGTAGTTTAATCAACTTGGTATAAATGTAACTTGTCCCTAGTGTGTGTAGGATAATGTTAATGTGTGGGGATCGCTGGTCGGCGAGGACTCGGTGGGGTGAAGGGCCTGTTTCTGTGCCATATCTCTCAAACCAAAAGTAAAACTAAATGCTACTAGGAACTTCATCAAGGGAACTGGGCTAAGCAGCATTAACTACACCTTTCCACCGGTTAATAAATCGCAATGGCAGAATTACGCAGAGAATCATCTCTTACAGGCATCTCTTCCTTATAAGCTAAGATGATGGTGAATGCCTGGAATGCACTGCCAGGGGTGGTTGTGGAGGAAGAGGGGAGACCTGATAGATGTATATACAATTATGAGAGGCAGAGTCAGAGTAGACAGTCAGAACCTTCTTTCCAGGAAATACATAAAAAGATAGAAACATAGAAAATAGGTGCAGGAATCAAGCATTCGGCCCTTCGAGCCAGCACCGCCATTCAATATGATCATGGTTGATCATCCAAAATCAGTACCTCGTTCCAGCTTTTTCCCCATATCCCTTGATTCCTTTAGTACTCTTGAGCTAAATCTAATTATAGCAAATATTAAAAGGCAGATCTTAAGGTGAGAGGGGAAACATTTAAAGGATATGTTTAGTTTTGAGATACAGCTCGGAAGCAGGCCCTTCGGACCACCGGGTCTGCGACGACGAACAATCTCCGCACATCAACACTATCCGACACAATTTTTACATTTACCAAGCCAATTAACCTACAAACCTGTACGTTTTTGGAGTGTGGTATGAAACCGAAGATCTCGGTGAAGACCCGCGCATGGTCATAGAAATCATAGAAACATAGAAATTAGGTGCAGGAGTAGGCCATTCAGCCCTTCAAGCCTGCACCGCCATTCAATATGATCATGGCTGATCATCCAACTCATATCCCGTACCTGCCTTCTCTCCATACCCTCTGATCCCCTTAGCCACAAGGGCCACATCCAACTCACTCTTAAATATAGCCAATGAACTGGCCTCAACTACCCTCTGTGGCAGAGAGTTCCAGAGACTCACCACTCTCTGTGTGAAGAAAGTCTTTCTCATCTCGGTCTTAAAGGATTTTCCCCTTATCCTTAAGCTGTGACCCCTTGTCCTGGACTTCCCCAACATCGGGAACAATCTTCCTGCATCTAGCCTGTCCAACCCCTTAAGAATTTTGTAAGTTTCTAAAAGATCCCCTCTTAATCTCCTAAATTCCAGAGAGTATAAACCGAGTCTATCCAGTCTTTCTTCATAAGACAGTCCTGACATCCCAGGAATCAGTCTGTGAACCTTCTCTGCACTCCCTCTATGGCAATAATGTCCTTCCTCAGATTTGGAGACCAAAACTGCACGCAATACTCCAGGTGTGGTCTCACCAAGACCCTGTACAACTGAAGTAGAACCTCCCTGCTCCTGTACTCAAATCCTTTTGCTATGAAAGCTAACATACCATTCGCTTTTTTCACTGCCTGCTGCACCTGCATGCCTACTTTCAATGACTGTGTACCATGACACCCAGGTCTCGCTGCATCTCCCCTTTTCCCAATCGGCCACCATTTAAATAATAGTCCGCTTTCCTGTTTTTTGCCACCAAAGTGGATAACCTCACATTTATCCACATTATACTGCATCTGCCAAACATTTGCCCACTCACCCAGCCTATCCAAGTCACCCTGCAGTCTCCTAGCATCCTCCTCACAGCGAACACTGCCCCCCAGCTTAGTGTCATCCGCAAACTTGGAGATATTGCCTTCAATTCCCTCATCCAGATCATTAAATATATATTGTAAATAGCTGGGGTCCCAGCACTGAGCCCTGCGGTACCCCACTAGTTACTGCCTGCCATTGTGAAAAGGACCCGTTTACTCCTACTCTTTGCTTCCTGTTGGCCAGCCAGTTCTCTATCCACATCAATACTGAACCCCTAATACCGTATGCTTTAAGTTTGTATACTAATCTCTTATGTGGGACCTTGTCGAAAGCCTTCTGGAAGTCCAGATATACCACATCCACTGGTTCTCCCTTATCCACGCTACTAGTTACATCCTCGAAAAATTCCACAAGATTCATCAGACATGATTTTACCTTTTGTAAATCCATGCTGACTTTGTCCAATGATTTCACCACTTTCCAAATGTGCTGCTATCCCATCTTTAATAACTGACTCTAGCAGTTTCCCCACTACCGATGTTAGACTAACTGGTCTGTAATTCCCCGTTTTCTCTCTCCCTCCCTTCTTAAAAAAGAGGGGTTACATTTGCTACCCGCCAATCCTCAGGAACTACTCCAGAATCTAAAGAGTTTTGAAAGATTATCACTAATGCATCCACTATTTCCTGAGCTACTTCCTTAAGTACTCTGGGATGCAGCCTATCTGGCCCTGGGGATTTATCGGCCTTTAATCTATTCAATTTACCCAACACCACTTCCCGACTGACCTGGATTTCACTCAATTCCTCCTTTGACCCACAGTCCCCTGCTATTTCAGGCAGATTATTTATGTCTTCCTTAGTGAAGACGGAACCAAAGTAGTTATTCAATTGGTCCGCCATATCCTTGTTCCCCATGATCAACTCACCTGTTTCTGACTGCAAGGGACCTACATTTGTTTTAACTAACCTCTTTCTCTTCACATATCTATAAAAACTTTTGCAGTCAGTTTTTATGTTCCCTGCCAGTTTTTCTTTCATAATCTATTTTTCCTTTCCTAATTAAGCCCTTTGTCCTCCTCTGCTGGTCTCTGAATTTCTCCCAGTCCTCTGGTATGCTGCTTTTTCTGGCTACTTTGTACGCATCATCCTTTGGTTTGATACTATCCCTGATTTTCCCTTGTTATCCACGGATGCACTACCTCCCCGATTTATTCTTTTGCCAAACTGGGATGAACAATTTTGTAGTTCATCCATGCAGTCTTTAAATGTCTTCCATTGTATATCCACCGTCAACCCTTTTAGAATTAATTGCCATCAATCTTGGCCAATTCACGTCTCATACCCTCAAAGTTACCTTTCTTTAAGTTCAGAACCATTGTTTCTGAATTAACAATGTCACTCTCCATCCTAATGAAGAACTCAACCAATTATGGTCACTCTTGCCCAAGGGGGCACGTACAACAAGACGGCTAATTACCCCTTCCTCATTACTCAAAACCCAGTCTAAAATAGCCTGCTCTCTCGTTGGTTCCTCTACATGTTGATTTAGATAACTATCCCGCATACATTCCAAAAAATCCTCTTCCTCAGCACCCCTGCCAATTTGATTAACCCAATCTATATGTAGATTGAAGTCACCCATTATAACTGTTTTGCCTTTGTCGCACGCATTTCTAATTTCCCGTTTGATACCATCCCGAACTTCTCTGCTACTGTTAGGTGGCCTGTACACAACACCCACCAGCGTTTTTCTGCCCCTTAGTGTTTTGTAGCTCTACCCATACCGATTCCACATCCTCCAAGCTAATGTCCTTCCTTTCCATTGCTTTAAATCTCCTCTCTAACCAGCAACGCTACCCCACCTCCTTTTCCTTTCTCTCTATCCCTCCTGAATATTGAATATCCCTGGATGTTCAGCTCCCAGCCTACGTCACCCTGGAGCCATGTCTCCGTGATCCCAACTATATCATAATCATTAATATCTATCTGCACGTTCAACTCGTCCGGGGGAGAATGTGCAGGCAGCACCCGTAGTCGGGATGGAATCTGGGTCTCTGGCGCTGCATTCGTTGTAAGGCAACAACTCTACCGCTGAGCCACGGTGAGGGGCTGGTATATTTTGGGAACGGATGTGAAAGTCAGATAACACAGCACGCTGGCAGTCTTGCCAACAGTCTGTCTGATTTTTTCTTCTTTATTTTTGTTATTTTTAGTGTGTTTTAAAAGTTTGTGTAAATGTTCTCTGGTTTGTTTTATGTGGGGGAGGGGGTCGGGGGAACCTTTTTATCAATCTCTTATGGGTCTGTCCCACTTAAGCAACTTTTTAGGCATCAGCGGGAGACTATGCAGTCGCCACATGGTTGCCACATGTTCGCGGGGGGTTGCTGGGGAGTCGCCTTCATGGTCGTCAGGAGTTACCGCATTCTGGGAACTAGTCACGGCCCCATTATAGTCGCCGCGAATTTTTCAACATGCTGAAAAATTAGCGGCGACTAGAATGAAGCCGCCATGGAGAGTAGCGAGAATTCTCGTGCCGTAGGTGGGTCGCCAGGTGGTCCTAGTAGGTTGCCAGGAAGTCAAAGGTTCTCGTAGGATGTAGCCAGTGCTGACCGGTGAATTTCATTGGCTCATTGGGGAAAAATAAATGTAAGCAGTAGTTTTCAGAACCAAGGATACTCGACTGGTAATGTTACATATCTGCCGAACTTCACAGAGGTGTATCTCTGGCTTCTTAAAAGTTGTCTCCACCCCTTCTCCCTCCTTCTCCATCCTTCTCCCTCCTTCTCCCCCCCCCCCCCCCCCCCCCCCCCGCCCCCCTTTTAAAGGACCTAGAAACATAGAAACATAGAAATTAGTTGCAGGAGCTGGCCATTCGGCCCTTCGAGCCTGCACCGCCATTCAATATGATCATGGCTGATCATCCAACTCAGTATCCTGTACCTGCCTTCTCTCCATACCCCCTGATCCCTTCAGCCGCAAGGGCTACATCCAACTCCCTGTTAAATATGGCCAACGAACTGGCCTCAACTACCTTCTGTGGCAGAGAATTCCACAGATTCACCACTCTCTGTGTGAAAAATGATTTTCTCATCTCGGTCCTAAAAGTCTTCCCCCTTATCCTTAAACTGTGACCCCTTGTCCTGGACTTCCCCAACATCGGGAACAATCTTCCTGCATCTAGCCTGTCCAACCCCTTAAGAATTTTGTAAATCTCTATGAGATTTCCCCTCTATCTTCAAAATTCCAGCGAGTACAAGCCGAGTCTATCCAGTCTTTCTTCATATATTTAACAGGGAGTTGGATGTAACCCTTGCGGCTAAAGGGATCAGGGGTTATGGAGAGAAGGCAGGTACAGGATACTGAGTTGGATGATCAGCCATGATCATATTGAATGGCGGTGCAGGCTCGAAGGGCCGAATGGCCTGCTCCTGCACCTAATTTCTATGTTTCTATGTTTCTATGATCAATTCACCTGTTTCTGACTGCAAGGGACCTACATTTGTTTTAACTAATATTTTTCACTTCACGTATCAATAAAAACTTTTGCAGTCAGTTTTGATGTTTCCTGCCAGTTTTCTTTCATAATCCATTTTCCCTTTCCTAATTAAGCCCTTTGTTCTCCTCTGTTGGTCTCTGAATTTCTCCCAGTCCTCTGGTAGGCTGCTTTCTCTGGCTAATGAGTACGCTTCATCTTTTGCTTTGATACTATCCCTGATTTCCACGGATGCGCTACCTTCCCTGATTTATTATTTTGCCTAACTGGGATGAACAATTGTTGTAGTTCATCCATGCAGTCTTTAAATGCCTTCCATTGCATATCCACCGTCAATCCTTCAAGAATCAATTGCCAGTCTATCTTGGCCAATTCACATCTCATACCCTCAAAGTTCAGGACCTGTGTTTCTGAATTAACAATGTCACTCTCCATCCTAATGAAGAACTCAACCATATTAAGGTCACTCTTGCCCAAGGGGCCACGCACAACAAGGCTGCTAACTAACCCTTCCTCATTACTCAATACCCAGTCTAGAACAGCCTGCTCTCTCGTTGGTTCCTCTACATGTTGGTTTAGAAAACTATCCCGCATACATTCCAAGAAATCCTCTTCCTCAGCACCCCTGCCAATTTGATTCACCCAATCTAGATGTAGATTGAAGTCACCCATTATAACAATTTTACTTTTGTTGCACGCATTTCTAATTTCCTGTTTGATGCCATCCCCAACCCCACTACTACTGTTAGGTGGCCTGTACACAACACCCACTAGCGTTTTCTGCCCCTTAGTGTTTTGCAGCTCCACCCATATCGATTCCACATCCTCCAAGCTAATTCCCTTCCTTTCTATTGCGTTAATCTCCTCTCTAACCAGCAACCAGCAACCAGCAACCAGACTTACCGTACGCTGTGCTTTAGCCATCTTAATTACAGTGCCAACCTTCTTGTTCATCGCGGTGTGTATCACCTTGACTTTGCACGTGTGAATTTCAGGCAGTACTCCCCCCCGCTTGCCCTGTCCCCCGCCTGCAATGTGTGTGTGTGTGTGTGTGTGTGTGTGTGTGTGTGTGTGTGTGTGTGTGTGTGTGTGTGTGTGTGTGTGTGTGTGTGTGTGTGTGTGTGTGTGTGTGTGTGTGTGTGTGTGTGTGTGTGTGTGTGTGTGTGTACCACTCTGACAGTCGTCATTCCAGTTGCCAGTTTTTCAGGTGACTGCTGGCAGGCGTTAGCCCTTAATGACAATGCAATGAGTTGTTTGGCAATGTGGTGGCCTGCACTGCTTGAAATGCTATAAAATTGAATGTGGTGGCCTGCACTCTGCTTGAAATGCTATGAAATTGAATGTGGTGGCCTGCACTCTGCTTGTAATGCTGTGAAATTGAATGTGGTGGCCTGCACTCGGCTTGAAATGCTATGAAATTGGATGCGGTGGCCTGCACTCTGCTTGAAATGCTATGAAACTGAATTACGTGGCCTGCACTCTGCTTGAAATGCTATGAAACTGAATATGGTGGGCTGCACTCTGCTTGAAATGCTATGAAACTGAATTTGGTGGCCTGCACTCTGCTTGAAATGCTATGAAACTGAATTACGTAGCCTGCACTCTGCTTGAAATGCTATGAAACTGAATTTGGTGGCCTGCACTCTGCTTAAAATGCTATGAAACTGAATTTGGTGGCCTGCACTCTGCTTGAAATAAAATTTCAAGGAATAGCCTTGAGTGAACTGCTAGCCCACCAGCCCTGAGTGACAGATCTGCCAGGCCACCAGCCCTGAGTAAGTGAGCTGCCAGGCCACCAGCCCTGAGTGACTGAGCTGCCAGCCCCCCAGGCCTGAGTGACTGAGCTGCCAGCCCATGAATCCATTTGGCCCACAATGTCCATACTAGCCCACTGAAAACCGGTCCCTTCAGCCCACAATACCCACACTAGCGTTCCAGAACCCCCCCCCCCCCCCCCCCCACTGGCCACCAATATTGTCATTGGTGGAGAGGTGGAATATTGCGTTGGGGGACATGGGACCCAATGGGTCCCACTTAGTCTAGTACATAACTAAAACTCTGATAATAGGCAATATACAATAGACAATAGGTGCAGGAGTAGGCCATTTGGCCCTTCGAGCCAGCACCGCCATTCAATGCTGATCATCCCCAATCAGTACCCCGTTCCTGCCTTCTCCCCATATCCCCTGACTCCACTATTTTTAAGAGCCCTATCTAGCTCTCTCTTGAAAGCATCCAGAGAACCTGCCTCCACTGCCCTCTAAGGCAGAGAGAAAAAGTGTTTCCTCGTCTCCGTTCTAAATGGCTTACTCCTTATTCTTAAACTGTGGCCCCTGGTTCTGGACTCCCCCAACATCGGGAACATGTTTCCTGCCTCAAGCATGTCCAAACCCTTAATAATCTTATATGTTTCAATGAGATTCCCTCTCATCCTTCTAAATTCCAGAGTATACAAGCCCAGCCGCTCCATTCTCTCAGCATATGACAGTCCCGCCATCCCGGGAATTAGCTTTGTAAACCTACGCTGCACTCCCTCAATAGCAAGAATGTCCTTCCTGTTCAGTTCAAGCAGAATCAATGAAAGGCAATGTAATAAAACATATTTTATCCAGCGGTAATTAGATTGGAAAATTGCTGCAGCATCTCAGTGATAACTGGCAGTTTTGGCGGGTTTGATCCTAACGAAGGGTGCTGTCTGTACGGAGTTTGCATGTTCTCCCTGCAACCATGTGGGTTTTTTCTTGGTGCTGTGGTTTTCTCCCACATTCCCAAAGACGTGCTGGTTTGTAGGTTGGCTTCTGTAAATTGCCCCGTTGTGTAGGATGCGGAAGTGGGATAAGATAGTACTTTGAACTATAATCGTTGCTCGGCGCGGACTCAGTGGGCCAAAGGCCCTGTTTCTGTGTTGCATCTCCATAACTAAGTGAAATTAGTCAGCATAGGGGGGATTTGGGGATCTTATTCTGAGCTTTTTGACCCCATGACTGTGTGAAATGGAAAATAAGGCGAAGCGAATTGCAGTCATTATAATAAAGCTCAGAGCTGCTTTAAATATCAGTTCCTTGTTTAACTGAGAATAATGCTTTTATGCTACTGACAGTTATTTCCATAATAAACCTAATCTGTGTAATTATGTTGATAAGAATGCTAATTTGAATTACCATCCAGTGCACCAGATCCTTTTCATGTTTAATAAAGACACATCGTGACGTGGTTGGAGGCAGAATGCAAATTATATTCTCAGTGGCAGGCAGAGATTCTGGAAACAGATGTGAAGGAAGGAACTACAGAAGCTGATGCTGCAGATTCTGAAGAAGGGTCGTGACCTGAAACATTACCTATTCACTGGAGTTTAGAAGGATGAGGGGGGATCTTACAGAAACATATAAAATTATAAAATGACTGGACAAGCTAGATGCAGGAAAGATGTTCCCAATGTTAGGCGAGTCCAGAACCAGGGGCCACAGTCTTAGAATAAAGGGGAGGTCATTTAAGACTGAGGTGAGAAAAAACTTTTTCACCCAGAGAGTTGTGAATTTATGGAATTCCATGCCACAGAGGGCAGTGGTGGCCAAATCACTGGATGGATTTAAGAGAGAGTTGGATAGAGCTCTAGGGGCTAGTGGAGTCAAGGGATATGGGGAGAAGGCAGGCACGAGTTATTGATAGCGGACGATCAGCCATGATCACAATGAATGGCGGTGCTGGTTCGAAGGGCCGAATGGCCTCCTCCTGCACTTATTTTCTATGTTTCTATTCCTTTTCTCCAGGGATGCAGTCTGACCTACTGAGTTACTCCAGCATTTTGTGTCAATATATCACCTGGTATAAGTACCTGAGATCATCACTAATTGGGTGCCGACAAATCAGTTCTGCATACTGATGGTTCGATAGCAGTTCTGAGTTCTGTTGGTTCATAGTCTATATAACCATATAACCATATAACCATATAACAATTACAGCATGGAAACAGGCCCTCTCGGCCCTTCCAGTCCGTGCCGACCATTTGTTTTCCCCTAGTCCCATCTACCTGCACTCAGACCATACCCCTCCATTCCCTTCACGTCCATATACCTATCCACTTTACTCTTAAATGTTAAAATCGATCCTGCCTCCACCACTTCTGCTGGAAGCTCATTCCACACAGCCACCACCCTCTGAGTAAAGAAGTTCCCCCTCACGTTACCCCGAAACCTCTGTCCCTATATCTGTTGGTTCCATTCGTGTCTGGATTTTGGGTTTTCTTCAGTACTTCTCAGTGAGCCTGCATTTGAGTCCTTTCCATTTCGGGCCTTCTGAACTCTTTGACTATGACTCTATCTCCTCACACCCTGATTATAACAGAGGTATTATAACAGCATTTAAAGGACACTTGGACAGATATATGGATAGAAAAGGCTTAGAAGGATATGGCCCTAACACGGACAAATGGGATTAGCTTAGATGGGCCATGTGTGTAGGCATTGACCAGTTGGGCCAAAGAGCCAGTTTCTCTGCTGTATGCACTGGTGCTGTTTCCTGAGCACATGCAGAACTCAACAGCTTTGTCACCTCTGCTGCCAATATCCACCCTGCCCTCACCTTCACATCATCAATTTACAACACTTCTCTCCATTTTCCAGATCTCTTTGTCTCCAACTCAGGATTCAGGTAGTTTCTCCGGAGAACATGAATGATAAGGAGAAGAATTAGGCCATTCAGTCCATCAAATATACTCCACCATGGCTGCTCTATCTATCCCTCCTAAACCCATTCCCTCCATAACCTCTGACCCATACTAATCAAGAATTTATCTGTCTCCGCTTTAAAAAATATCTACTGATTTGGCCTCCACAACCTTCTGTGGCAATGAATTCCACAGATTACACAGCTGACATGGATAGAAAATTGGTTGGCAGACAGGAAACAAAGAGTCCCTTTCAACGGGTCCCTTTCAGAATGGCAGGCAGTGACTAGTGGGGTACCGCAAGGCTCGCTGCTGGGACCTCAGCTATTTACAATATACATCAATGATTTAGGTGGTGGGATTCAAAGTAACATGAGCAAATTTGCAGATGACACAAAGCTGGGTGGCAGTGTGAACTGTGAGGAGGATGCTATGAAAATGCAGGGTGACTTGGACAGGTTGGGGGAGTAGGCAGATGCATGGCAGATGCAGTTTAATGTGGATAAATGTTAGGTTATCCACTTTGGTAGCAAAAACAGGAAGGAAGATTATTATCTAAATGGTGTCAAGTTGGGAAAAGAGGAAGTACAGCGGGATCTGGGGGTCCTTGTTCATCAGTCAATGAAAGTAAGCATGCAGGTACAGCAGGCAGTGAAGAAAGCGAATGGCATGTTAGACTTATAATAAGAGGAGTTGAGTATAGAAGCAAAGAGGTCCTTCTGCAGTGCCCTGGTGAGACCACACCTAGTATATTTTGTGCAGTTCTGGGCCCCTAATTTGAGGAAGGACATTCTTGCTATTGAGGGAGTGTAGCGTAGGTTTGCAAGGTTAATTCCCGGGATGGCGGGACTGTCATATGCTGAGAGAATGGAATGGCTGGGTTTGTATACTCTGGAATTTATAAGGATGAGAGAATATCTTATTGAAATATATAAGATTATTGAGGGTTTGGACATGATAGAGGCAAGAAACCTGTTCCCGATGTGGGGGAAGTCGAGAACCAGGGGCCACAGTTTAAGAATAAGGAGTAAGCCATTTAGAACAGAGATGAGGAAACACCTTTTCACACAGAGTTGTGAGTGTGTGGAATTCTCTGTCTCAGAGGGTGGTGGCGGCCGGTTCTCTGGATACTTTCAAGTGAGAGCTAGATAGCGGAGTCAGGGGATATGGGGAGTAGGCAGGAACGGGGTACTGATTGTGGATGATCTGCCATGATCACATTTAATGGCGGTATGGCTCGAAGGGTCCTTTTCAGAATGGCAGGCAGTGGCGAGTGGAGTGCCGCAAGGCTCGGTGTTGGGGCCGCAACTGATTACCTTATATATTAATGATTTGGAAGAGGGAATTAGGAGCAACACTAGCAAGTTTGGGGATGACACAAAGCTGGGTGGCAGTGTGAACTGTGAAGAGCATGTTAGGAGGTTGCAGGGGGACCTGGACAGGTTGAGTGAGTGGGCAGATGCGTGGCAGACGCAGTATAATATAGATATATGTGAGGTTATCCACTTTGGCGGCAAAAACAAGGGGCAGATTATTATCTCAATGGGGTTAAGTTCGGTAAGGGGGAGGTACAGCGAGACCTGGGTGTCCTTGTACACTAGTCACTGAAAGTTGGCGTGCAGATACAGCAGGCAGTGAAGAAAGCTAATGGAATGTTGGCCTTCATAACAAGAGGATTTCAGTACAGGTGTAAAAAGGTTCTTCTGCAGTTGTATAGGGTCTCTGGTGAGACCACAACTGGAGTACTGTGTACAGTTTTGGTCTCCTAATTTGAGGGAGGACATCCTTGTGATTGGGGCAGTGCAGCGTAGGTTCACGAGATTGATCCCTGGGATGGCGGGACTGTCATATAAGGAAAGATTGCAAAGACTAGTCTTGTATTCACTGGAGTTTAGAAGGATGAGGGGGGATCTTATAGAAACATATAACATTATAAAAGGAGTGGACAAGCTAGATGCAGGAAAAATGTTCCCAATGTTGGGTGAGTCCAGAACCAGGGGCCACAGTCTTAGAATAAAGGGGAGGTCATTTAAGACTGACGTGAGGAAAAACTTTTTTACCCAGAGAGTTGTGAATTTATGGAATTCCCTGCCACAGAGGGCAGTGTGGGCCAAATCACTGGATGGATTTAAGAGAGAGTTGGATAGAGCTCTAGGGGCTAGTGGAGTCAAGGGATATGGGGAGAAGGCAGGCACGGGTTATTGATAGCGGACGATTGGCCATGATCACAATGAATGGCGGTGCTGGCTCGAAGGGCTGAATGGTCTCCTCCTGCACCTATTTTCTATGTTTCTATGTTTCAAGGCTGGGTCGCTGACCAGAATAACCGGAGTTAAAACTTATATTTGTTTGCATCGACACGAGGTCAGACGTTTTGTGAAATCGTAAGTTCCCGGAGCAGAACTAGGCAATTCGGCCCATCAAATCTACTCCGCCATTCAATCCTGGCTGATCTACCTCTCCCTCCTAATCCCATTCTCCCCATAACATCTGACACAAGAATCTATTTGTCTCTGCCTTAAATATATCCACTGACTAGGCCTCCACAGCCTTCTGTGGCAAAGAATTCCACAGATTCACCATCCTCTGACGAAATAAATTCCTCCTCATCTCCTTTCTAAAGATACATCCTATAATTCTGAGATCTGGTCGTAGACTAGTGGAAACATGCATTCCATATCCACTCTAACCAAGCCTTTCATCATTCTGTACGTTTTAATGTGGTGTCCCCTCATTCCTTTAAACTCCAGCGAGCTCAGGCCCAGTGCCATCAAACGCTCATCATATGTTAACCCACTAATTCCTGGGGTCATTCTTGTAAACCTCCTCGGGACCCTCTCCAGAGCCAGCACATCCTTCGTCAGATATGGTGCCACAATGGCACTAGACAAAGGGTGGCGTGATGGCGCAGTAGTAGTGTTGATGCCTCGCGGCGCCAGAGACCTGGTTCGATCCTGGCTACGGGTTCTGTCTGTAAGGAGTTTTCACGGTCTCCCCGTGACCTGTGTGGGTTTTCTCCGGGATCTCCGGTTTCCTCCTGCACTCCAAAGGTGCACAGGTTAGTAGATTAATCGGCTTGGTAAAATGGTAAATTGTCCCCAGTGTGTGTAGGGTCGTGTTAATGTGCAGGGAATTTTGGAACCTTTTTCCCGATCATGAACGTCACCTATTATGGTTCTCCAGTGATGCTGCCTGACCCGCTGAGTTACCCCAGCACTCTGCGTCCTTTTTGTTTGCTGCATGGTCACTCACTATACTGCAAGCGACCAAGAACAAATTTCATTCTCCCCTACCTACATCCCGTTTTCTTCAACATTTTTAGAAAGAAAAAGCAGCAGAGTCGTTTCTAGTTTTCTGTTCAATGTTTATGCCTCAGACAATAACCAGTAAACTATCCAGACTTTGATCACATTTTTGCCTGTTCACAAATTAACGGTTGATTTACTACAGTTCAACAATAATTACACTTAATCGGTTATAATGCGCTGTAGGACATCCTGAGGTGAGGAAAGGTGCAAGTTAAATGCTCGTCTTTCTTTCTTCCAATTACGCTGGAATGGATTTCGGAATCTGTGCTCCTGTGTAGCTTTGAGGTTTACTTATAATGGCAGCCAAAGCTTCAGCCTAGATGCACCATGGACCATCCTCTTGCGTTCTCCCGGCCTTTGTGTCCAAGGGTCAAACGAAGAGCAAAATATCCATCATCCTGACACATTCGTCCTTGCGCGGGAACGAACTGCAGATGCTGGTTTCAACCAAAGTTGACACCAAACGCTGGAGTAACTCAGCGGGACAGGCAGCATCTCTGGAGAGAAGGAATGGGTGACTTGAAAAGGGTCTCAACCCAAAACGTCACCCGTTCCTTCTCTCCAGAGGTGCTGCCTGTCCCGTTGAGTTACTGCAGCACCGTGACAATCATCCTTGTGATGGTTAATGTCTAAACAAAAGTAGGATTTTAATTCTGCAAATCTTCAACTGCGCACCAAGCCTCAGCAGTAACTTCTTCAAATGCAGTCAATAAGTCCATAAGGCAAATTTCTTTCTTCTGCAGCTGTGATTGCTTTTTTTGCAAATAAATCTACATTTCTTTACAACAAGGCATCCTGGTTTCATATTTTCGGATATTACAAATATAAATCGACCGACTTGGCCCCCGTTTTTTTTCTTCTGTTCAATTTCAGTTTACGCTCCATATATTTCTCCACGTAATTCAGTCTGATTTTCTTCCAATGTCAATGTATAGCCTGTTTGACGGCAGTGATGGCCGCCATTTCCTTCCGTCCTGCCTGGGAATTCCTGCCGCAGAAGGATCTGTCGATCCTCTTGAGCGTTCTCATATTCATGGTCTTCATCCCGATCAGATCTCCTCCAGAAACTTGCTTGTCATGGAGTCGCACAGCGCGGAAACAGGCCCTTCAGCCCAGCTTGCCCCCACCGACCAAGATGCCCCATGTACACCCGTCCCACCTGCCCATGTTTGGCCCATCTTCCTCGGAACCTTTTCCTATCCATGTACCTGTCCAAACGTCCTCCGATTTCCTTCCACACTCCTTTCCTCATCTCCTGTGGATGCTACTGGATGTAATGACGGTTTGCTCTACTGTCTGTCCATTTAATTTTTTTTATTGATCAGCTTGTAACATAAATATAATGTGTCGCTCTTCACGGCTGGATCGCTGACCAGAATAGCCGGAGTTAAAATATGTATTTGTTTGCATCGACACGAGAACAAACATTTTGTGAAACCATTAATTCCCGGAGCAGAATTAGGCCATTCGGCCTATCGAGTCTACTCCACCATTCAATCATGGTTGATCTCACATGTTCATAAGTTATAGGAGCAGAATTGGGCCATTTGGCCTTTAGTGTCTACTCCGCCATGCAATCATGGCTGATCTCACAAGTTCATAAGCGGTAGGAGCAGAATTGGGCCATTCAGCCCATCGAGTTTACTCCGCCATTCAGTTATGGCAGATCTATCTCTCCCTCTCAACCCCATTCTCCTGCGTTTGCCCCGTAACCACTGACACCACGATCCCCTGTAGTTCCAGTGCTGCTTCTTGACATTGCCGGTTGGCTTCTCGCTTCCTCGAAGGGAAGGGGAGTAGCGGCTGCGGTTACAAGATGCAGTCGTGTCTCTCGGTGGCCTTGAGCGCCTCGTGCATGCTGGCGGCTGACAGCCTCCTGTTGATGTTCCTGTACTTGCAGCGCAGCAGGTTCCAGAAAGTAGTCCTCAGGTCGCGGTTGAAGAAGGCGTAGATGAGCGGGTTGATGAGGGAGTTGGTGTAGCCCAGCCACAGCAATGTTCTCTCCAAGCGCAGGGGCATGCAGCTGCACTTGATGCCGCAGATGAAGGGCCGAGCGGCGGACAGCAGGAAGAAGGGCAGCCAGCAGAAGGTGAAGGCCCCCACGATGATCCCCAGGGTCCGGGCTGCCTTCTGCTCCCTCTTGAAGATGGAGATGTTCTTGCGGTCGTGCTTGAGGAGCTTGGACAAGATGGCGCACTCCTCCACCGCCTTGGACCGCTTGGTGGCACGGTGGGCACGGGCATCCTCCTCCATGTTGTAGACACCATCCTGCTCGTACTGCCGGGGGATGCCCATGAACTTGTGCTTCTCCGCGCTGACCTTAGCAGCTTTGTATATCCGGTAGTACATAATCAGCATGACAGTCATGGGGATGTAGAAGGCCACTCCCGTGGAGTAGATGGTGTAACCAAAGTCTTGGCTGATGAGGCACACCCGGTCCACCGTGACATTCTTGGCCCAACCAAACAATGGCGGTAGGGTTATGGATGCCGACAGGAGCCAAACAGTCATCACCATTCTGGCCATGGACCTCCCGTTTTGCCTCACTGGGTATGTCAGTGGCCGCGTTATTCCCAGGTATCTGAAAGACAAAGCAAAGCAGAGGGAAAAATTAGAACATGACCAATAGAAGTGGGTGATAGACACAAAATGCCGGAGTAACTCTTTTTTTTCCTTTTTATTTAAATATTTTTATTTAATAGAGGTAAATATATCAGTTACATCACATACATATAGAGGTAAATAGAGGTAAGTACATCACATATATATTGTTACAATCATTGTACCCCATAATTTTATGTTTTTAAAGGAAAATAATAGAAACAAAGAGAGTGAAGTAGGTGAAAAGAGTTGTGAAAGTGAAAGAGGAGGGGAAAAAAAGCCCTTGGTCAAAGAGTTAGAGAAAGGGGATTAAGAGATAGACCCTAGAAAAGAAAAAAGAAGAAAGAGAGAAAAAAAAGCCAGTTACTATATTACATATATCACGCAAAAGGAATTTACCAACTCAATAGTTTTTCATCCCCCTTTACTAAGGCCCGAGGTACTCTTGATGCCGGAGTAACTCAGCGGGCCAGGCAGCATCTCTGGAGAGCGTGGATAGGTGACGTTTCAGGGTCGTGGCCCTCCTTCAGGGTTTGGTGGACTTCAGACTCTGAAGAAGGGTCCCGACCTGAAACGTCACCTATCCATTTTCTCCAGAGTTGCTGCCTGGCCCGCAAAGTTACTCCAAAGATACTCTATCTTTGGTATGAGCCATTATTACAATAGAAGAGGGAGTTGGTTAATCAGGCGGCATGGTGGCTCAGCGGTAGAGTTGCTGCCTTACAGCGCCAGTGGCCAGGTTCGATCCTGACTACGGGTGCCATCTTTACAGATTTGCATGTTCTCCCCGGGACATGCGTGGGTTGACTCTGGTTTCCTCCTGCATCCCAAAGATGTGCAGGTGTTTAGTGTCGAGTGCATATTGTCCCAAGCCTGTAGGATGAATCTAGTGAACCAGTGACTGCTGGTCAATGCGGACCCGTTGGGCCAAAGGGCCTGTTTCTACACTGTATTTCTACACCTGTTCTACCATTCACAGCTGATCTTTTAGCCCAACAGCATTTTTCCCCACAATGTCCAAATCCCTTGATCTGTGTAATATATAAAACTCTATTGATGTCAGAAGATAGTCACAATATGCTGGAGTAATTCAGCAGGACAGGCAGCATCTCTGGATGGAAGGAATGGGTGACATTTCGAGTCGTTGCCTGCTGAAAGTCTTCAATCTCTCCCCTTATGTCTATTCCCTCTTGTTTTTGAATCCTCTAACTTTGGAAACAGAATGTGCGTATTCGAGCTCAGTCTGAAGAAGGGTCTCAACCCGCTGAGTTACTCCAGCAATTTGTGTCTATCTTCCAAAGAGTTACTATCTTCTATAGTATGTAGGCTTGGATAGAGTGGATGAGGGGAGGATGTTTCCATTAGTGGGAGAGTCTCGGATTAGAGGTCATAGCCTCAAAATTAAAGGACGTTCTATTAGGAAGGAGATGAGGAGAAATTTCTTTAGTCAGAGGGTGGTGAAGCTATGGAATCACTGAAACATAGAAAACAGGTGCAGGAATATGCCATTCGGCCCTTCAAGCCAACACCGCCATTCAATATGATCATGGCTGATCACCCTAAATCAGTATCCCGTACCTGCTTTCTCCCCATATCCCTTGATTCTGTTAGCCCTAAGAGCTGTATCTAATCCTCTCTTGAAAACATGCAATGAATTGGCCTCCACTGCCTTCTGTGGCAGAGAATTCTACAGATTCACAACTCTCTGGGTGAAAACGTTTTTCCTCATCTCAGTCCTAAAGGGCCTACCCCTTATTCTTAAACTGTGACCCCAGGTTCCGTACTCCCCCGATGTCGGGAACATATTTCCTGCATCTAGCCTGGCCAATCTCTTAAGGATTTTGTATGTTTCTACAAGATCCCGTCTCATCCTAAATTCCAGTCGATCTATTATTTCCTCACATATCAGTCCTGCCTTCCCGGGAAGGCTGTGGAGGCCAAGTCAGTGGATATTTTTAAGGCGGAGATAGATAGATTCTTGATTAGTACGGCCATCAGAGATTATGGGGAGAAGGCAAGAGAATGGGGTTAGGAGGGAGAGATAGATCAGCCATGATTAAATGGTGGAGTAGGCAAGATGGGCCGAATGGCCTAATTCTACTGCTATCCCTTATGACCTTATGAAAAAGTAATCTCACTCCTAAATGTCCTTTGATCGCTGGTTCTAGACATGGTGCCACGGAAAATGTGGCATCATCCTTTCTTCCACTCTACAGTTGTTAGAATTGTATACGTTTCAGTTAGATCAGATCCCATTCTTCCAAGCTCAACAAAACCCTGAAGGTCCACCAAAGGCCATAGACCGTGAGGATGGAGCCGGCCATGATGACGAGCGAGGAGCGAGGCCAGTGGGAGAGGAGAAGGAACCGGGGTCTGTTCCACCGGACCCTCAAGGTCGGTTGAGGAAGTCTCCCACCCCCCCCCCCAGGGAACAAAGGTGGACGGGCGAGGAGAGGACAAAGGAAGGCGATGGCTGGAGGCCCTGCAGCAGCCTGGGTCTTGCCTGGAATTGGCACCGCTCGAGTGTGGACTGGACTTGGAAAATGACTTCAAAACATGGCGTCACTTGCATGCAAGCTTAGTAGACTATTTCTGTACAATTCGAAGATAGACATAAAATGCTGGAGTAACTCAGCGGGACAGGCAGCATCTCTGGAGAGAAGGAATGGGTAACGTTTTGGGTCGAGACCCTTCTTCAGACTGTCTGCCTGTCCCACTGAGTTACTCCAGCGTTTTGTGTCTATCTTCGATTTAAACCAGCATCTGCAGTTCTTTCCTACATATTTCTGTACAATTGTTTAGCTTAGTTTAGTTTGCAGATACAGCGCAGAAACAGGCCCTTCGGCCCACCGAGTCCAGACCAACCTGCGATCCCCATACGCTAACACTCTAATGGGTGACTTTTCAGGTCGAGACCCTTCTTCAGAGGACATCCTTCATCTGAAGATGGGGCTCGATCTGAAACGTCACCATTCCTTCTCTCCAGAGATGCTGTCTGTCCCGCTGAGTTACTCCAGCTTTTTGTGTCTATCTTCTGTTTAAACCAGCAGGAAGCTCCTTCATAGTCTGTGACTGCTGGTTTGGAAAGAGTGAATGTGAACAAATCCCTCAAAAGTGAGATGCTTCTTTCAGAAGATGATGCCAGATTCCAGTCTGTTTGGCAATAAATAATAATTCTAGGCTCATTTTTCCTCACTTTATACAGCAACCTACGTACAAATACTCACACAAATAAAGAGAGGCAAAGCTTGTAATTTCAACAAAATCTGAAACTTGTAGTCGGCTAAATTATGCTTTAAAACACCCCAGGAAGAAACTCATTTACATACATAGATACATAGAAAATAGGTGCAGGAGTAGGCCATTCGGCCCTTCGAGACAGCACCGGAATTCAATATGATCATGGCTGATTATCCAAAATCAGTACCCCATTCCTGCTTTCTCCCCATATCCCTTGATTCCGTTAGCCCAAAGAGCTATATCCAACTCTCTCTTGAATACATCCAGTGAATTGGCCTCCACTACCTTCTGTGGCAGAGAATTCCACAGATTCACAAATCTCTGGGTGAAAAAGATTTTCCTCATCTCAGTCCTAAATGGCCTATCCCTTATACTTAAACTGTGACCTCAGGTTCTGGACTACCCCAAAAGCAAGAACATTATTTCCTGCATCTAGCCTGTCCAATCCCTTAAGAATTTTATATGTTTCTATAAGATCCCCTCTCATCCTTCTAAATTCCTGTGAATATAAGCCCAGTCAATCTATTCTTTCATCATATGCCAGTTCCGCCATCTCGGGAATTAACCTGGTAAACCTACGCTGCATCCCCTCAATAGCAATAATGTCCGTCCTCAAATTAGGAGACAAAAACTGCACACAATACTCCAGGTTTGGTCTCACCAGGGCCCTGTAGAACTGCAATAGGGTCTCCTTGCTCCTAAACTCAAATCCACTCACTATGAACTGTTTCAAAGCACAAAGTGCTGATGGAATGCAGGTGGGACTAACGTAGATGAGGCATCTTGGTCAGTATGGGCAAGGTGGACTGAAGGTCTGTTTCCATGCTCTATGACTAGTTTAGGTGACGTTTTGAGTCTGAACTCTTCTTCAGACTGGAAAATAGAGAAGGCCAGAACAAAACAGGACCATCAACAGATGACCTCAGGAATGGTGGAGTCCACAATGGCCCATTGTTGGCTGGGGAAGATGTTCTAACAACACGGGTACAAGGATGCGAGCATTGAAACTAGTCATAAGATCATAAGATGAGAAGAGATGAGAAAATCGTTTTGAGATGAGAAAATCTTTTTTCACACAGAGAGTGGTGAATCTGTGGAATTCTCTGCCACAGAAGGTAGTTGAGGCCAGTTTGTTGGCTATATTTAAGAGGGAGTTAGATGTCGCCCTTGTGGCTAAAGGATCAGGGGGTACAGAGAGAAGGCAGGTACAGGATACTGAGTTGGATGATCAGCCATGATCATATTGAATGGCGGTGCAGGCTCGAAGAGCCGAATGGCCTGCTCCTGCACCTAATTTCTATGTTTCTATGTAAGCGCATAAGTGATTGGAACAGAATGAGACCATTCGGCCCATCAGGTCTGCTCTGTCATTCAATCATGGTTGATCTATTTTTCCCTCCTAACCTCTTATAAAGGATGAGGTTTTCGCAATGCTTTGTTTTCGCATTGTTTTGTGAAGGGAAGATTGTGCTTGATGAATCGGCTGGAGTTCTTTGAGGAAGTTAATAGCAGGACAGACAGAGGGGAGGCTTCAGATGTTGTTTACCTAGATTTTCAGAAAATAAGGTGCAGCACATCAGGGTGCTTGAGAAGATGAGAGACCACGGTATTAAAGGGAAGCTACTAGCATGGTTAGCGGATTGGCTGGATGGCAAAGGCTTATCAAGAGTTATCAAAAGCTTTCTGAAAATCCAAGTAAACAACATCTGATAACTCTCCTTTGTTTGCCCTGCTATTTACTTCTTCAAAGAATTATAGTAGATTTGTCAAGCAAGACCTCCCCCCTTCACAAAGCCATGCTGACTTTGGCCTATTTTACAGTAGGACTCCAAGGGTGGGGCAGGGGGTGGGGAGGAGAGAGGGGGTGGAGGAATGCAGGAGTTACTTGAACTTAGAGAAATCAAGATTCATACCGCTGGGTTCTAAGCTGCCCATGTGAAATATATAGTATAAACCAGCATCCGCAGTTCCTTCCTACACGTGACTCCAATTTAGTTCAGGTTATTATTGTGACGTGTCCCGAGGTGCTGTGAAAAGCATTTTTATTGTGTGAAATCCAGTCAGCGGAAAGATATCCATGAGTTTCCCTTTCCCCTGACCAGTGTGAAGAGGGGCCTCGACCCGAAAAGTCACCCATTCCTTCCCTCCAGAGATGCCGCCTGTCCCGCTGAGTTACTCCAGCGTTTAGTGTCTATCTTCGGTTTAAAGCCACGTCTGCAGTTCCTTCCTACACACAGTGAACAGTTACAGGATAAAGGAAATAACGTTTAGTGCAAGATAAAGTCCAGAAATGTCCGATTAAAAATAGTCCGACGTCTCCAATGAGATAGATGGTAGGCCAGGACCACTCCCTAGTTGGTGACAGGATGGTTCAGTTGCCTGACAATGGCTCTGGATAGAACACGTGCTCAAATCGTGCTGCGTGCTCCGCTGGGCTCCTCGAAGTTCTACAACATGGCGGCGGGGAAGCGTGATGGAAAAGGGGCAGTGGCGGCCTTCACAGGGGATGACCCCCTCTCCGTCTCCCCCACCTAATCGTCTGATCCCCTCTCTCTCTCTCCCCCCCCCCTCTCTCCCCCTCCCTCTTCTCTCCCTCCCCCCTCCTCCCTCTCTCTCCCATCCCCCCATCCTCTCTCTCTCCCTCTCTCTCCCCCTCTTCTCTCCTCTCTCTCTCTCTCCCCCCGCCTCTCTCTCTTTCTCTCTCCCCCCTCCTCTCTCGCTCTCTACCCCCTACTCATCTCTCTCTCCCCTCCTTTTCTCCTACTTATAGTACTTATTAAAACTCAGATCTTGTTAGTGTGTATATGTGGTTGTCTTTACATCTTCGTGAAAACACTATGTGTTAACAATTACATTTTTACATATTCCGGTTGACATTTTTCCCGTCGTGGCCGTTATCAGTTTATCTGAACATTTCATGCTTTATTTCTCGACTTATTCTCCACTCATTACTAATTAAGTCAAAAGACTTTGAAATTAAAACCACCAGCTTCAAATTATGACATCACAATGGTTCAGCTAGCAGAGACAGGCCTCAATGAAGATTTCATCCTATATTTAACACGTTATTTGCGATTGGAGATTTGAAAATACCGAGGCTGAGATCACTTTCACTGAACATTTTATGCTTTATTTCTCGACTTATTACTGATTAATTACCTTGAATTTCAAAACAACCAGCTTCAAATGATGACGTCACAATGGCAGCTTGAACTGATGACGACACAATGGATAGACTAGCAGGGGGAGGGTGAATTGCTATTGCAACACTCAGGGCAAGTGCAATTGGATTTTTTTCTAAGTAGCACTGGTGAGGGAGGCAAGAGGCGTGCTTGAATCTTACGTTCGGGAACGGCTTAAGGTGGAGGACAGCGCATCCCGTGGGGGCTATGGGTAGGGACGGGTGCATTGGGGGAGCAGACCCAACGGGTCTGCACTTGGTCTGGTAACTATATAAACTTTCTTCCATAATCAGGGAACGATTCACATCACATCGAATAGCGATAGGCCTGGATAGAGTGGATGTGGAGAGGACGTTTCCACTAGTGGGAGAGTCGAGGACCAGAGGTCATACTCAGAATTAAAGGATGTTCCTTTAGGAGGTATATGAGGAGGCAATTTCGTTAGTCAGAGGGTGGTGAATCTGTGGAATTCATAACCACAGAACGCTGTGAAGGCCAAGTCAATGGATATTGTTAAGGTGGAAATTGTCAGATTTTTAGGTGTGAGGGATTATGGGGAGAAGGCAGGAGAATGGACTTAAGAGGGAGAGATAGATCAGCCATGATTGAATGGTGGAGTAGACTTGATGTGCCGAATGGCCTAATTCTGCTCCTGTCAATTATGAACTTATAAATCATCTGATCGGGTCAAATGAAAGAGAGAGACGAGAGACTGCAGACTCTGGAATCTTGGCCGTTTCCCATCGCAGATGCAGCCTGACCACTCAGGTCATCCAGAATTTAGCCTTTTGTTCAAGCTGTAATCGGATTGCGTGCATAATAATTGGCAAAACACAAAGTGCTGGAGGAACTCAACTGTGGAGGGAATGGACAAACAGCTTTTCAGATTGGGCCCCTTCTTCAGACTGCAGCATCATCAGCCTGGTCCTTCCACAGAGGCTGTCTGACCCACTGAGTTTCCTCAGCACTTTGTGTTTTACTTTAATATATCAGGCAACTGAACCATCGTACCGCGACCAGAGGGCAGTCATTTGTGACCCTCGGTCTATCTTTGATCGGAATTTACTGGCTTCACCTTACACAAAACATTATTCCCTTAACATGCGTCTGTACACTGTGAATGAATCAATTGTAATCATGTATTGTCTTTCCATTGACTGGTTAGCACGCAACAAAAGCTTTTCACTGTACCTCGGTACACGTGACAATAAATTAAACTGAACTGTACTGAATTTTAATTAGAAAAAAAAGTCATTACCAGTGTTATCATTTTATGCATCATCTTCACGAGGGGAGACCAACGTAATGTATCTCAACAAACTTTTTATTCTGCCATTGAGCATTTTGTGATTCTGGCACTTAATGCAACTAGAGGAAAACTTTAAAAAAATTACTAATGACCTCCCTTCTCTTTTCGACTGACTAATCCACTGATATAATAGTGGCATTAGCGTTCTTTCTGTTTCATTGCTGCCATCTTTGATCTGCTGGCCATTATCTACCTCTAATCAATAAAATATATTTTCCTTTCAGATTTTGGTGACTTTGTGTGTGTATCATTTCTGCTGCCCACGTTATTTTAGTATTTGTGCACTTTCGTGTGACTCATAGAGTCATGCAGCACAGTAGCAGACGGAATGTGTGTGAAGGAACTGCAGATGCTGGTTTAAATCGAAGATAGACACAAAAACCTGAGTAACTCAGCGGGCCAGGCAGCATCTCTGGAGAGAAAGAATGGGTGACATGTCGGGTAGACCCTTCTTCAGACTCATCAGCCTAACTCGTCCATGCCGACTAAATAGGTTCATAAGCGATAGGAGCAGAATTAGGCCCATCGACTACTCCATCAGTCTGAAGAAGGGTTTCGGCCCGAAACGTTGCCTATTTCCTTCGCTCCATAGATGCTGCCTCACCCGCTGAGTTTCTCCAGCACTTTTGTCTAACTCCACCATTCAATCATGGCTGATTAGAAGCAGGATTAGGCCTTTCGCTCCTTCAAGTCTACTCTGCCAATCCGTCAATCATGGCTGATCTATCTCTCCCTCCTAACTCCATTCTCCTGCCTTCTCCCCTTAACCCCTAACACCCATACCAATTAATTATCTATCTATCTCTGCCTAAGAAATACCCATTGACACGGCCTCCACAGCCTTCTGTGGCAATGAATTCCACAGATTTGCCACCCGCTGACTAAAGAAATTCCTCATCTCCTTTCTAAAGATACGCCCTTTAATTCAGAGGCTATGAACTCTGGTCCGAGACTGTCCCACTAGTGGAAACATCCTCTCCACATCCACTCTATCCAGGTCTTTCACTAATCTGTAAGTTTCAATGAGGTCCCCACTGAACCTACTAAACTCCAGCGAGTCGAGGCCCAGTGCCTGTCAAACGCTCATCATATGTTAGCCCACTCATTCCTGGGATTACCTAGTCCCATTTACCCACATTTGGCCCATGTTATGCTAAACCTTCTCTGTCCATTTATCTGCCCAAATGTCTTTTAATTTTGGTTATTTTATCTGCCTCCACTATTTCTTCTTTTAAAAAAAAAAAATAAATAAACTTTATTCAGGATAAAAAAATAGGTACAAAACAAGAACTGTGCAAACTTCCTCCGACATTCTCCACGGCTGTACATTAATTTGTTAGTGTTATATTTGGTTGTGTTCCCAAAAATACTTAATTATACAAGGCTGGAGTAACTCAACGGGACAGGCAGCATCTCTGGGGAGAAGGAATGAGTGACGTTTGGGCTCGAGATCCGTCCTCAGTCTGAGGTAGGGTCTCGACCCGAAAGGTCACTTATTCCTTCTCTCCAGTGATGTTGCCTCACCCGCTGAATTTCCCCATTTTTTTTGTCTACCTTTGATTTTTCCAGCATCTGCAGTTTTTTCTTAAACACCTCCCACTCATGTGGCCCCCTAGGGTGATATCCCTTCCCTTGTTTGAGGGTCGTCTCATAAGTTCACACGTTTTTAAGAGATCGGGGCAGAAATAGGCCATTCAGCCCATCAAGTCTACTCTGCCGTTCAATCATGGCTGATCTATCTCTCCCTCCTAACCCCATTCTCCTGCTTTCTCCGCATAACCTCGGACACCCGTACTAATCAAGAAATACCCTCCACCACATTCTGCCCCTCAACTGTTTCTTCTGGCAGCTCATTCCACTTTCTCAATACACTCGATGTGAAAAGGTTGTCCCTCAGGTTCCTATCAAATCTTGCCCCTCTCACCTTAAGCCTACGGCTTCTCATTCATGATTCCCTTACTCTAGAGAAAAGGCTTCTATTCACCCTCCATATTCTTCTGTAACTCTCTGTGTGAAATAACTTCCCGAAGCCCCCTCCTTTAAACTTTGCTGCTTTCATCTTAAAGCTATGCCCTCTTGTTACTTTAGACTTTACTTTAGACCTGAGAGATACAGCGCGGAAACAGGCCCTTCGGTCTGCGCTGACCAGCGATCCCTGCACACTGGTACGAAGTATAAGAAATAAAGTGGACGAATTTGAGGCTCAGTTACAAAATTGGCAAGTATGATGTTGTGGGACTTACTGAGACATGGCTGCAAGAGGGCCAGGGCTGGGAACTGAATATTCAAGGGTATACCTCCTATCGAAAAGACAGACAGGTGGGCAGAGGGGGTGGGGTTGCCCTGTTGGTGAGGAATGAAATTCAGTCCCTTGCAAGGGGTGGCATTGAAACAGGAGATGTGGAGTCAGTATGGATAGAACTAAGGAATTGTAAGGGTAAAACTACAATAATGGGACTAATCTACAGGCCCCCAAATAGTAGCCTGGACATAGGGCGCAAGTTGAATCCGGAGGTAAAATTGGCATGTAGCAAAAGTAATGCTGTGGTTGGTTTGGGAGATTTCAACATGCGGGTAGACTGGGAAATTCAGGTTGGTACTGGACCCCAAGAAAGGGACTTTTGTAGAGTGCCTTTGTGATGGATTCTTTGAACAGTTTGTATTGGAGCCTACCAGGGAGAAGGCAATTCTGGATTTAGTGTTATGTAATGAACCGGATTTGATAAAGGACCTCAAAGTTAATGAGCCATTAGGAGGCAGTGACCATAACATGGTCAGTTTTAATCTACAATTGGAGAGGGAGAAGAGTAGATCGGAGGTGTCAGTGTTGCAGTTGAATAAAGGAGACTATGGGGCCATGAGGGAGGAGCTGGCCAAAGTTGACTGGAAAGATACACTAGCAGGGATGACAGTGGGACAACAATGGCAGGTGTTTCTAGGAATAATACAGAAGGTGCAGGATCAGTTCATTCCGAGGAGGAAGAAAGATTCCAAGGGGAGAAAGGGACGATAATGGCTGACAAGGGACTTCAGGGACAGTATAAAAATTAAAGCGAAGAAGTACAACGTGGCAAAGATGAGCGGGAAGCAAGAGGATTGGGTAATATTTAAAGAACAACAGAACATAACTAAAAAGACAATACGGGGAGAAAAGATGAGGTACGAAGGTAAGCTGGCCAAGAATATAAAGCAGGATAGTAAAAGCTTCTGTTGGTATGTGAAGTGGAAAACATTAGTTAAGACCAAAGTTGGACCCTTGAAGACCGAAAAAGGTGAATTTATTATGGGGAACAAGGAAATGGCAGCTGAGTTGAACAGGTACTTTGGATCTGTCTTCACTAAGGAGGACACAAACAATCTTCATCCCAGGGTACTTAAGGAAGTGGCTCTAGAAATCGTGGATGCATTGGTGATAATTTTCCAATGTTCTATTAGACTCAGGATCAGTTCCTGTGGATTGGAGGGTAGCTAATGTTATCCCACTTTTTAAGAAAGGCGGGAGAGAGAAAACAGGGAATTATAGACCAGTTAGCCTGACATCGGTGGTGGGGAAGATGCTGGAGTCAATTATAAAAGATGAGATAGCCGCACATTTGGATAGCAGTAACAGGATCGGTCCGAGTCAGCATGGATTTACGAAGGGGAAATCATGCTTGACTAATCTTCTGGAATTTTTTGAAGATGTAACTAGAAAAATGGACTAGGGAGAGCCAGTGGATGTAGTGTACCTGGAATTTCAAAAAGCATTTGATAAGGTCCCACATAAGAGATTAGTGGGCAAAACTAGGCACATGGTAACCATATAACCATATAACAATTACAGCACGGAAACAGGCCCTCTCGCCCTTCCAGTCCGTGCCGACCATTTGTTTTTCCCCTAGTCCCATCTACCTGCACTCAGACCATACCCCTCCATTCCCTTCACGTCCATATACCTATCCACTTTACTCTTAAATGTTAAAATCGATCCTGCCTCCACCACTTGTGGCTGGAAGCTGATTCCACACAGCCACCACCCCTCTGAGTAAAGAAGTTCCCCCTCACGTTACCCCGAAACCTCTGTCCCTTAATTCTCATGTCATGCCCTCTTGTTTGAATCTTCCCTACCCTCAATGGGAAAAACGTATCCACGTCAACTCTGTCTATCCCTTTCATCATTTTAAAGACCTCAATCAAGTCCCCCCTTAACCTTCTGCGCTCCAAAGAATAAAGACCTAACTTGTTCAACCTTTCTCTGTAACATAGTTGCTGGAACCCCTGGCAACATTCTAGTAAATCTCCTCTGTACTCTCTCTATTTTGTTGACATCCTTCCTATAACTAGGCGACCAAAATTGTACACCATACTCCAGAATTGGTCTTACCAATGCCTTGTACAATTTTAACATTACTTCCCTACTCCTATATTCAATGCTCTGATTTATCCCCGACCTCTACCTCCGTTACATCGACGACTGCTTTGGTGTCACCTCCTGCACCCACACACAACTGACTGACTTCATTCATTTCACCACCAACTTCCATCCGGCACTCAAATACACTTGGACCATTTCCGACACTTCCCTACCATTCCTTGACCTCACCATCTCTATTGCAGGCGATACGCTCCTGACCGACATCCACTACAAACCTACTGACTCCCACAGCTACCTGGACTACTCTTCCTCCCACCCTGCTCCCTGTAAGGACTCCATCCCCTATTCCCAATTCCTCCGTCTACGCCGCATCTGCTCCCAGGATGAGGTGTTCCACACCAGGTCATCACAAATGGCCTCATTCTTCAGAGAACGGGGATTCCCCTCCCCCACTATTGATGAAGCTCGCACCAGGGTCTCCTCCATACCCCGCAACACTGCCCTCGCTCCCCATTCCCCCACTCGCAAACAGGGCAGAGTCCCCCTGGTCCTCACCTTTCACCCCACCAGCCGGCAAATACAACATATAGTCCTCCGCCAGTTTCGCCACCTCCAACGTGACCCCTCCACCCGCCACATCTTCCCATCTCCCCCCCTGTCTGCCTTCCGCAAAGACCGCTCCCTCCGCAACTCCCTTGTCCATTCTTCCCTCCCCTCCCACTCTACCCCCTTCCCCGGGCACTTTCCCTTGCAACCGCAAGAAATGCAACACTTGTCCCTTCACCTCCCCCCTCCACTCCTTTCAGGGACCCAAGCAGTCCTTCCAGGTCCGACAGAGGTTCACCTGCACATCCTCCAACCTCATCTACTGCATCCGCTGCTCCAGATGCCAGATGATCTATATCGGTGAGACCAAGCGGAGGCTTGGCGATCGCTTCGCCGAACACCTCCGCTCGGTCCGCAATAATCAACCCGACCTCCCGGTGGCTCAGCACTTCAACTCCCCCTCCCATTCCACATCCGACCTCTCGGTCCTGGGCCTCCTCCACGGCCAGAGTGAGCAACACCGCAAGCTGGAGGAACAGCACCTCATATTTCGCTTGGGGAGTCTGCATCCTTTGGGCTTGAATATTGAATTTTCTCAATTCTGTTAACCCTTGCTGTCTCCTCCCCTCCCACCTCTCCCTCAGCCCTCGGGCCCTGGCATTCCCTCCATCTCCATCTCCCTCCCCCACCCCAGTCGCACCAGCTTCTCATTTTCACACCACAAACAGCTTACAATGGCTTGTTCCCTTTATCACCGATACTTTTTTGCATATCTTTCACTCATTGTTCCTTATCTCTCCACATCACCGTCTATATCTCTCGTTTCCCTGATCCCTGACCAGTCTGAAGAAGGGTCTCGACCCGAAACGTCGCCTATCTCCTTCGCTCCTTAGATGCTGCTGCACCCGCTGAGTTTCTCCAGCTTTTTGTGTACCCTCTGATTTATAAAGGCCAGCACACCAAAGGCTTTCTTTACCACCCTATCTACATGTATTGGGGGTTTACCACCCTATCTACATGGTATTGGGGTAGAGTGCTGACATGGATAGAGAAGTGGTTGGCAGACAGGAAACAAAGAATAGAGATTAACGGTTCACTTTCAGAATGGCAGGCAGTGACTAGTGGGGTACCGCAAGGCTCGGTGCTGGGACCGCAGCTATTTACAATACACATCAATGATTTGGATGAAGGGATTCAACGTAATGTTAGCAAATTTGCAGATGACACAAAGCTGGGTGGCAGTGTGAACTGTGAGGAGGATGCTATGAGAATGCAGGGTGACTTGGACAGGTTGGGGGAGTGGGCAGATGCATGGAGGATGAAGTTTAATGCGGATACATGTGAGGTTATCCACTTTGGTAACAACAACAGGAAGGCTGATTACTATCTTAATGGCGTCAAGTTGGGAAAAGGGGAAGTACAACGGGATCTGGGGGTCCTTGTACATCAGTCTATGAAAGTAAGCATGCAGGTACAACAGGCAGTGAAGAAAGCGAATGGCATGTTGGCCTTTATAACAAGAGGAATCGAATATAGGAGCAAAGAGGTCCTTCTGCAGTTGTACAGAGCCCTAGTGAGACCACTCCTGGAGTATTGTGTGCAGTTTTGGTCCCCTAATTTGAGGAAGGACATTCTTGCTATTGAGGGAGTGCAGCGTAGGTTTACAAAGTTAATTCCCGGGATGGCGGGACTGTCATATGCTGAGAGAATGGAGCAACTGGGCTTGTACACTCTGGAGTTTAGAAGGATGAGAGGGTATCTCATTGAAACATATAAGATTGTTAAAGGCTTGGACACGCTACAGGCAGGAAACATGTTCCCGATGTTGGGGGAGTCCAGAACCAGGGTCCACAGTTTAAGAATAAGGAGTAAGCCATTTAGAACGGAGACGAGGAAACACTTTTTCTCACAGAGAGTGGCGAGTCTGTGGAATTCTCTGCCTCAGAGGGCGGTGGAGGCAGGTTCTCTGGATGCTTTCAAAAGAGAGCTAGGTAGGGCTCTTAAAAATTGCGGAGTCAGGGGATATGGGGAGAAGACAGGAATGGGATACTGATTGGGGATGATCAGCCATGATCACATTGAATGGCGGTGCTGGCTCGAAGGGCCGAATGGCCTACTCCTGCACCCATTGTCCATCGTCTATCGTCTAGCACCAACAATCAACCTGTACAATAACACCATCCTACACACTAGGGACAATTTTAAAACTTATCAAAGCCAATTAACCTACGAACCTGTACGTCTTTGGAATGTGGGAGGAAACTGGATCATCCAGAAAAAACATATGGAGTCACCGGGTGAATGTCCAATCTCCGTACAGACAGCACCCCATAGTCAGGATCGAACCCGGGTCTCTGGCGTTGTAAGGCAGAAACTCTACAGCTGCGCCACCGTGCCGTCCCAGATAAAGAGACCACTGTGCTAAACAAATGCCACTCCGAGTCAAACTCATCGGTCTTCCTTTCAGATTTTCTGCAGCTGCGGTATTTTACTTTTGAGGTAAAGAAGGTGCAGGTGGGAGACATAATAGTATTTATTGCTGAGTGACATCCGATATTGATCCTGTGATCCTGCTTTAGATCCGACCCTTCTCCGTGACAATATGATTTGAGTGGATTATAAGGTCATGAGGTCATAAGAGATAGGAGTAGAATTAGACCGTTCAATCATGGCTAATCTACCTTTCCCTCTCAACCCCATTCTCCTGCCTTCTCCGCATAACCCCTGACACCCGTACTAATCACGAATCCAGCTATTCTCTGTCTTTGCATTCTTGTAAGGCCTACAGTCCTGCTCTCTAGATGGTCACAAAATGCTGGAGTAACTCAGCGGCTCAGGCAGCAACTCTGGAGAAAAGGAATAGGTACTATTTGGTGTCGAGACCCTACTTCAGATAGGGCCAAGTCTGAACAAGACAAGTCTGCAGAAGGGTCTCGACCCGAAATGTCAGCTATTCCTTTTCTCCAGAGATGCTGCCTGGTGCGTCGAGTGACTCCAGATTTTTGTGTCCGTCTTCTGTTTCAACCAGCATCCGCAGTTCCTGCCCACACAGTCTTGCTCTCTAGTTGTGATTAAAAAAGAATCTGCCTCGCAGAATTTAAATGGGTCACGCAAATATTTGATTTTGAGCTATTCTTTTCCATAATTACTACTCCAGTTCTAATACTTAGCGAGATAATTATCTAATTTGTATTTTAATCTGAGCTGCCTGTGAATCTACAGTATGTTACTGCATATTTATCCACATTCTTACCCCCTGTAGTTAGACATAAAGTGCAGAAGTAACTCAGCGGGTCCGGCAGCATAGTCATAGAGTCATACAGTGTGGAAACAGGCCCTTCTGCCCAGCTTGCCCACACTGACCATCAGGTCCCATCTACACTTGCCTGCCTTTGGCCCATATCCCTCCAAACCTGTCCTATGTACCTGTTCAATTGTTTCTTAAAGGTTGGGATAGTCCCAGCCTCAACTACCTCCTATGGCAGCTTTACAAACTCCCACCACCCTCTGTGTGAAAACGTTACCCCTCAGATCCCTATTGAATCTTTTCCCCTTCACCTTAAACCCATGTCCTCTGGTCCCCGATTCACCTTCCCTGGGCAAGAGATTCTGTGTATCTACCCGATCTATTACTCTCATGATTGTATACACCTCTATAAGATCAGCCCACATCCTCCTGCACTCCAGGGAATAGAGATCCAGCCTACTCAACCCCTCTCCATAGCTCAGACCCTTGAGTCCTGGCAACATCCTCGTAAATTTCCTATGACATGTTGGGAAATTTACCAACATCCGGTTGCTCCGGTTCCCACCTGCATCCCAAAGACGCAACGGTTTTTAGGTTAATCGGGTTGTGTAAATTCCCCCTAGTGTGCAGGATGCGAACGTGGGATAACATAGAACTAGTGTACGGGTGATTCGGTGGGCCGAAGGTCCTGTTTCCACGTTGTATCTCTAACCTAAACTAAACTAAATGAAAAGAAGACAGTTGTCAGGTCATTATCCCTGTACTGTAGGACGGATGGTGCTATATACTGGTCTGGTCCCTAATGAAGGCGATATTAAACTTAAAAAAACACAGGATTTGAATATCTGAAATTAAAACAGATATGCTGTCATCATCACATTCCTGATTGTGAGAGGTCTTTGTGTGCAAAAGCTGCAGTGTTTCATACAACTCAACAGGGACCCTACGTTATATTGTATCTAATTGGCTACAAAGGTCTCTCAAACGTGGAGAAAGGCATTGCATAGCGCATTGCACTGTCTGGCAAGCAATAGCTCCCTTCAGACACTTCTGCTATCAGTAATCAGTTTAGAAACATAGAAAATAGGTGCAGGAGTAGACCATTCATCCCTTCAAGCCAGCACCGCCATTCAATATGATCATGGCTGATCATCTAAAATCAGTACCCCAGGATGTACAGGATACAGGTAATTCGGTGATAGTTATGTTCTTAAGAAATATCACAATTAATAATAAGGGGTAGGCCATTTAGGAATGAGATGAGGAAAAACTCTTTCACCCAGAGTTGCGAATCTGTGGAATTCTCTGCACAGAAGGCAGTGGAGGCCAATTCACTAGATGTATTCAAGAGATAGTTAGATTTAGCTCTGCGGGCTAACAGAATCAAGGAATATGGGGAGAAGGCAGGAACGGGGTACTGATTTTGGATGATCAGCCATGATCATATTGAATGGCGGTGCTGGCTCGAGACTCTTCTTCAGATGGAGTCTGAAACCAACAATGGACCATTGTGGGCTCTAGCCTTCCTTGGCTGTCGGTGCCGGCTCTGATTTGTTCTGTACCTGTTCATATCTCACCCCTTTTTCTAAGTCTGAAGAAGGGTCTTGACCCGAAACGTCACCCATTCCTTCTCTCCAGAGATGCTGCCTGTCCCGCTGAGTTACTCCAACTTTTTGTGTCCATCTTTGGTCCAAATGTAGACTGAGATCAGGATAATCCAGCCCAAAAACCTTTCTCTTTTGCTTCATAAGGGAATCCTGAGGAATCTTTAGGAAATGAAAATGGGCGGCACGGTGACCTAGAGTTAGAGCTACTGCCTTAATGCGCCAAAGGCCCGGGTTCAATCCTGTCTACGGATGCATGCTCAGTCAGTCTGCTGAGAGGTCCCAACCCAAAACATCTCCTGACCATTCCCTCCACAGATGCTGCCTGACCAGCTGAATTTTTGATCGTCAGCATCTACAGTCCTACAGCATGTAAACAGGCCCTTTGGCCCAACTTGCCCATGATGACTAACATGCCCCATTTACATTTGGCCTGCCTGCCTGCGTTTGGACTATATCCCTCTAAACCTGTCCAATCATTGTACCTGTCTGAATGTTTTTTAAAGATTGTGATATTCCCAGCCTCAACTACCTCCTCTGGCCACTCGTTCCATTTACCCACCACCCTTTGTGTTTAAAAAATGACACCTCACTTTCCTATTAAATCTTTCTCCTATCTACTGAAGTGAAATGGGAAGGTGCACACATAGACATAGGGTGGCACGGTGGCACAGTGGAAGAGTTGCTGCCTTACAACGCCAGAGGCCCGGGTTCGACCCTGACTACGATTGCTGCCGGTACGGAGTTTGTACGTTCTCCCCATGGCCTGCGTGGGTTTTCTCCGAGATGTTCGGTCTTCTCCCACACTCCAAAGACGTACAGGTTTGTACGCTAATTGGCTTGGTATAATTGGAAATTGTCCGTGTATGGGGTGGTCGCTGGTCGGGGTGGACTCAGTGGGCCGAGGGACCTGTTTCCACTCTCTATCTCAAAACAAAACATTCGGGGAATCTTACAAAAGACAGTTGTTTCAAATGGAGAACAATATTATTCATTCAAGATAGACACAAAAAGCTGGAGTAACTCAGCGGGACAGGCAGCGTCTCTGGAGGGCAGGAATGGGTGACTTTTCGGGTCAAGACCCTTCTTCAGACACTCCTTCAAGAGATGTTGTTTTCACTGGAACAGCAGACATATATTGTCCATCCTTAATTGCCGAACTGAGACCCAGTTCAAAGCCTAACAACACCAGGACAAGTCACATAACATAAAGAACTTTATTCCCTGAAAGACATTAATGGACCGCCTAGGGTTTCCACTGCCATCTGTTGGTCTAGTGGTAATCATTAATGACCAAATGTTTTGATTCCAGACCCTATTAATTAAGTCAATTTAAATCTGCCATAGTTTTAAGCTCCTGACTTCAAATGAATGATCCAGTCTACATGTTCCAGTCACTTCACCACAGTGCCACAGAATGCCGCTTATTAATATTGATCCATAACGACGTCTTATTGCTCATTACATTTACTCCTGACTTCACACAGTGCCAAGTAGAATTGTGCTTTGGAAGAATAGCTTTTCAGCAATCGGAATTCAAAATATTCTTTGCATTGACCATAACTGACAGTGCTAGTGTGCCGGGATCGCTGGTCGATGCGGGCTTGGTGGGCCAAAGGACCTGTTTCCGAGCACTGCATCTCTAAACTAAACTAAACTAAACTAAACTAAACCACCTCAAAATGACCTCAAGAGGAAATCGTTTTGTCATGGTTTTGAGGACATAGCTTTTATGTGAAAGGGACAAAGTTTAAAGGAATATAAAACGATGATGGGTATAGTTGGGGTCGACAGTCAGAACCTTTCTTTCATGGGTGGAAATGTCCAACAATAGAGAGCATCGCTATAAGGTGAGAACGGGGAAGTTTAATGGAGATGTGGCAGGGCGGGTTTTTTACACAGAGAGCGGTGGGGGCCTGGAACGCATTGCCAGGGTTGGTGGTGGAGGAAGATACGATAGTGGTGCTTAAGAGGCTTTTAGATAGGCACGTGGAAGAGCAGAGAGTAGATTGATATGGATCAGGTGCAGGCAGATGAGACCAGTTTAACTTGGCACCATGTTTAGCACAGACATTGTGGGCCAAAGGGCCTGTTCCTGTGCTGTACTCTTCTATGTACTATGTTCTATGAAACGTGTGGGGTAAGATTTTTACACAGAGGATGGTGGGTGTTGTGAGGCGTGATGGCGGTGGAGGCAGATACGATAGTGGCATTTAAGTGGCTTTTAGAAGGTGTGGTGGTTTTGAGTAGAATTTATTTAAATTCCATCTACTGAAAGTCTGAAGAAGGGTCCCGCCTCGAATCGTCACCTGTTCCTATCCTCCAGAGATGCTGCCTTACCCGCTGAGTTACTCTACCATTTTGCGTCTATCTTAGTTGAAATATCTAACCTGTTCCTCAGTACATGTCACCCCTCAACTAATGTCCAAAATAGACTTCCACCCCCATTGTGAGGTCAGGGGGAAATGTATTCAGCCATAAGACTCATCGTTATGGATCAATATTAATAAACGTTGGGAATGATGTGGATCGTGTACAGGCAGAGGAGATTAGGTTAGCTTGGCATTACGTTTGGCAGTTCAGTTCAGTTCAGTTCGACACAAACATTGTGAGTCGAAAGGCCTGTTCCTGTCCCATCCTCTACGTTCTATGTTCTGTGAAATCTTTACTGAACCAAAATAATGCGGCCATAAGGAATGGAACTACCATACGAGGAGCGATTGAATTCGTGGGTCAATTCCATTGCGGTTTAGTGGAATGTAAAGTAATCTCATTGAAGAGGTTCTGAGACAAGGTAGATTAAGGTGGTGTTTTAGAGACCTTTGGTTAAACACGTGGCTGAGCAGGGAATTGAGCAATATGGATTATTACCTATATGAGGTAGTTTTACTGGGCAATATTAGTTGGTATTTTGATTGGTCAAAAAACGCGCAGTTTCCAGCGGGCAATATTACTTGGTATTTTTCTTCTTCCGAGTTTCGCCATTGACTTTACGTAGAAAAACTGCGGTCAATCACAAAGATGAAATATTACATCCGGCGTACATCCGGGACACGAACCCGGCCAAAGTTCACCGCGAAGAATCAGGTCACGGCATCTAAACAAACATGGCAGCCTCCAGCAGTGCGAGATTCGCGTCTCTTGACGACGACGGAATTATTTTAATTTACGTGGGGATAGGTAATAATTATAATATTGACTGGCTTCTTTCGGGAGACACCAGGAATATTGCCCGCACTGAAATCATATTGCCCTCGTCTTCGACTCGGGCAATATGATTTCAGTTTGGGCAATATTCCTGGTGTCTCCCTCAAGGCCAGTCAATATTATATAATTATTTGCAGGCAGAAGAGGTGGATAAGCTTTTCCCATTGAGGGTAGGGAAGATTCAAACAAGAGGGCATGACATGCGAATTAAGGGACGGAAGTTTCGGGGTAACGTGAGGGGGAACCTCTTTACTCAGAGGGTGGTGGCTGTGTGGAATGAGCTCCCAGCAGAAGTGGTGGAGGCAGGATCGATTTTGACATTTAAAAGTAAAGTGGATAGGTATATGGACGGGAAGGGAATGGAGGGGTATGGTCTGAGTGCAGGTAGATGGGACTAGGGGAAAACAAATGGTCGGCACGGACTGGAAGGGCCGAGAGGGCCTGTTTCCGTGCTGTAATTGTTATATGGTTATATGGTTATAAGAGCACTAAACATGAGTTTAGTTTAGTCTATGGACATGTGTACCGAGATACAGTGAAAAGCTCCTGTTGCGTGCTAACCAGCAAACAGAAAACAATACATGATTATAATCGAGCCATTTACAGTGTAGAGATACATGATAAAGGGAATAACATTCAATGCAAGACAAAGTTCAGTAAAGTCTGAATAAAAGATAGTCCAAACATCTCCAGTGAGGTAGATAGTAGTTCAGAACCACTCTCTATCTCTTGATGGGATGATTCAGTTGCCTGATAACAGCTGGGAAGAAACTGTTCCTAAACCTGGAGGTAGACAAAAATGCTGGAGAAACTCAACGGGTGGGGCAGCATCTATGGAGCGAAGGAAATAGGCGACGTTTCGGGCCGAGACCCTTCTTCAGACTGATGTGGGGTTGGAGGGGGGGCGGGAAGAAGAAAGGAAGAGACAGTGGGCTGTGGGAGAGCTGGGAAGGCAGGGGAAAGAAGGAGAAAGCAGGGACTCCTAAAATTGGAGAAGTCAATGTTCATACCGCTGGGGTGTAAACTACTCAAGCGAAATATGAGGTGCTGCTCCTCCAATTTACGGTGGGCCTCACTCTGGCCATGGAGGAGGCCCAGGACAGAAAGGTCGGATTCGGAATGGGAGGGGGAGTCGAGTGCTGAGCCACCGGGAGATCAGGTTGGTTAATGCGGACCGAGCGGAGGTGTTGGGCAAACCGCTCGCCAAGCCTGGGGTTGTTCTCACCAATGTAGAGCAGCTGACACCTCGAGCAGGGAGTTACGGAGGGAGCGGTCTCTGCGCAAAGCCGAAAGGGGAGGAGATGGGAAGATGTGGCAAGTGGTGGGGTCACGTTGGAGGTGGCGAAAATGACGGAGGATAATTTGGTGCACGTGACGGCTTGTAGGGTGGGGGGGTGAGGACAAGGAGGACTCTGCCCTTGTTATGAGTTGGGGGATGGGGAGTGAGAGCAGAGTCACGGGGTATAGAAGAGACCCTGGTGAGAGCCTCATCTGTGGTAGAAAGAGGGGAACCCCCGTTCCCTGAAGAATGTGGCTAATGGTGGGATCCCATTGGAGGTGGCGAACATGTCGGAGGATTATTTGTTATATGTGACGGCAAATCTGGAGGTGTGCCTTTTCACACTTCTTACCTTTTGCCCGATGGGAGAGTGGGGAAGAGGTGCGCGACTCGTCCTTGATTATGCTGCTGGCCTTGCCGAGGCAGCGTGAGGTGTAAATTTAGTCAATGGAAGGGAGGTTGGTTTGTGTGATGGTCTGGGCTGCGTCCCCAATTCTCTGCAATTTCCTTCGGTCTTGGATGGAGCTGTTTCCAAACCTTGATGTGTTGCCTCCCGATAAAATGCTTGAATCCCTTAATTATACCCTTTATCCTGTATCTGAACACTGAGGGCTTCTTGATTGCAATCACGTGTAGTCTTTTCGCTGACTAGAAATTATGCATCAAAAAATCTTTTCAATGTCTCTCAGGACACATGACAATAATAAAGTAAACCAAACTAAACATTGTGGGCCGATTGCTGTGCTGTATGAAGAGATATTCTGTGCTCTATGGAGAAATTCCTTCTGGCAGAGGCTGTGAAGCTTTCAAATTCTATCCCCTAAAGGAATGTAGCTGTTCTGACATCGAAAATATTAAAGACATAATTGATATATTGTGTGAGTGTTGTGTCGGGATTGTGCAGAAATTGTTATAGAGTCACTGATTCATAGTCATAGAGTGTGGATCAGGCCCTTTGGCCCAACTTGCTTATGCCGACCATCTACACTAGGCTCATCTGCCTGCATTTGGCCCGTATCTGTCCAAGCCAACCTCAACTACCTCCTCTGGCAGCTCGTTCCGTGCACCTGCCACACTTTGTGTGAAAAAGTTACCCCTCAAGCTCCTATTAAATCTTTCCCGCCCTCACCTTAAACCTATGTCCTATGTGTAGGAAGGAACTGCAGGTGTTGGTTTGCACCCAAGATGGGCGCAAGAAGCTGGTGCAAGTCAGCGGGTCGGGCAGCATCTCTGGAGAAAAGGATTAGGTGGTGTTTCAGGGCCAAGACCCTTCTTCAGACTGAGATTCAGGGAAGAGAGTAACTATCGATATGAAAAGGTACAAAGAAACAAATGAACAAAAGTTATGTGAAAGGGCAAATCAAAGCCAGCAAAGATGATCAAGAAAAGGTGGAGCCCACAATGGTCCATTGTTGGCTGTGGAGAAGGTGATAACAAGTGGAACAAACAGTGGAAGTCAACAGGATGGCAGTGAAACTGGTACAGCGACTAGGGTGGGGGAGAGACAGAGAGAGAAGGTGATGCAAGGGTTACCTGAAGAGAAATCAATATTCATACCGCTGGGTATGGTTCTCGATTCCGCTACTCTGGGCAAGAGACTCTGTGCGCCTACCCGATCTATTCCTCTCATAATTTTGTACAATATGATAGGGTACGATACGATACGATAAAACTCTATTTATCCATGGAGGAAATTGATCTGCCAACAGTCATCAAAACACATGAAACATGAAATTAAAATGATGAGCGGAAAAGATTGGGGATGTGCAAAGATTGTGGGGGGGGGGGGTCAGTCTACCCCCCGACCGCAGGGGGAGGAGTTGTACAGTTTGATAGCCACAGGGAAGAAGGATCTCCTGTAGCATCCTGTGCTGCATCTTGGTGGGACCAGTCTGTTGCTGAAGGTGCTCCTCAGGTTGACCAGTGAGTACGCGAGTGGATATGACATGAAGTCAATCTTGATCTCATTGAATGGCGGAGCAAGCTCGAAGGGGCCATATCATCTTATCATCTATTTCTTCTGCTTCATCCAATGTGTGTACATTACATGAAGGGATGTGCTGCCATCTAGTGCACTGGTTGCTGGCTTGACTGATAGAGTCGAAAACAAATTAACATGGCAAACGCTGGCAACACTCTGAGGGTCAGGCAGCAGTGGTGGGGAGAGAAACTGAGGTATCGACAATCCTCCCTCAGAATTGCAAGAAGTTCAAGACTAAGAAAGGTGCTCAGTTCCAGAGGCATAGATGGGGTAGACAATCTGAACCTTTTTCACGGGGTGGAAATGTCTAAGTCTTCAGTTTAGTTTAGTTTAGAGATACAGCGCGGAAACAGGCCCTTCGGCCCACCGAGTCCGCTCCCACCAGCGATCACCCCGCACACCAACACTGTCCTACACACACCAGAGACAATTTACAATTACACCAAGCCAATTAGCCTACAGTCCTGTACATCCTTGGAGTGTGGGGGGAAACTGGAGCACCCAGAGAATATCCGCGCAGGTCACAGGGAGAATGTACGAACTCCGTACAGACAGCACCCGTTGTCAGGATCGAACCCGGGTCCTTGGCACTGTGAAGCAGCAACTCTACCGCTGCGCCACTGCACCCCATGTTAGGGAATAGCTTTAATCTCCACCATATAAATACCTCCACAAGGCCCCCACCGCCATCCGTGGCAATGTATTCCACAGACACATCACTCTCCGACCAAAAAAGAAATTCCTCCTCATCTCATTTCTAAAGGTACATCCTTTTATTCTGAGGCTATGGCCTCTGGTCCTGGACTCTCCCACTAGTGCAAACATCCTCTCCACATTCACTCTATCCAAGCTTTTCACTATTTGGTACGTTTCAATGAGGACCTTCCAAACTCAAGCTGTCAGACACTGGACCTAGCACAAAGACTCCTACTCTGCATGCTAATGTTTTCTTTTAGCCTCGGGAATCTGAAGCTGAACTGAGTTAGACTGATTGATTGATCTTTCCCTCTGCCTGCCAACTTTGTAAAAAAGATCAGCAATTCTGTACCAGCAACACAGTTGGTAAATTACTAAATTTCTGGGCCATTAATCCAGAGACATTGAATATCTCCATGAGGTAAATTGAGTCCGCACCTACGTATGCCGGGGAATCGTAATGAGTAAATACATTTGTTCTTAAAGGAAAACGATTAGGCTCAGCAATGGGATGTATCTTGGCAAAAACACATCAAGTTCAGGAATGACTTTCAGGGGAGAATTTGATGGGGAATCCGAGGAATCCTGCAACGTTTAAGAAACATTCGGACAGGTACATGGATAGGACAGGGTTAGAGGGATATGGACCAAACGCAAGCAGGTGGGACAAGTGTAGATGGGACATGTTGGGCGGTGTGGGCAAGTTGGGCCGAAGAGCCTGTTTCCACTGTGTACGAATGTATGACTAATGCATTGCCACAGACGGCTGTAGAGGCTAAGTTATTGGGTATTTTTAAAGCGGATCGACAGGTTCTTGATTCGGAAGGGTGCCAAAGGTTTTGGGACGAAGGCAGGAGAATGGGATTGAGAGGGAACGATAGATCGGCCATGACTGAATTTGGGGGTAGACTCAATGGGCTGAACGGCCTAATTCTGCTCCGATGGCTTATAACTTGTGAGGATGTTCTGTTATCTTTACTTGGTATGGACTATGTGCAACCCCACACCAACGAGTGGAGTTACATTGAGTCAAATAGTCAGACAACAAGGAAAAAAACACCCTTCAGCCCACTTAGCTCATGTTGACCATCAAACACCCATTTGCACTCATTCCCTTAACACTCCACCCCCCCCCCACGACCCATCTCAAACCTATGATTCAAACCCTCTAAATTTCCACTCATTCCAAAGACGTGTGAGTTTTTAAGCTTGCAAGGAATCATCATCAGTTCCCAGGAACAGCTTCTTCCTCTCGGTTATCAGGCTTCTAAGTTTCCATAAAACACCCGTGACTCTCTTGACTTAGTCTATGGGACTGATGTGCTACAATGCTGAGAACTATATTCTGCACTCCAAGCATCACAGCTTTGTTTGGGAACAGCTCCATCCAAGACCCCAAGAAATTGCAGAGAATTGTGGACGCAGCCCAGACCATCACACAAACCAACCTCCCTTCCATTGACTCCATCTACACCTCACGCTGCCTCGGCAAGGCCAGCAGCATCATCAAGGACGAGTCGCATCCTGGCCACTCCCTCTTCTCCCCTCTCCCTTCAGGCAAGAGCTATGGAAGTGTGAAAACCCACACCTCCAGGTTCAGGGACAGTTTCTTCCCAGCTGTTATCAGGCTACTGAATCATTCTATCACAACCAGAGAGCAGCCCTGAACTACTATCTACCTCATTGGAGACCCTCAGACTATCTTTGATCAGACTTTACAGGCTTTATCTTACACTAAACAGTATTCCCTTTATCATGTATCTGTACACCGTGGCTGGCTCAATTGTAATCAGTTATTGTCTTTCCACTGACTGGTTAGCACGGAATAAAATCTTTTCACTATACCTCGGTACACGTGACAATAAACTAACCTCAACTCCACTCAACCGTATCTTCCATTTTGCTCTTATCTATTAAGCTTAAGTTTGAACTAATTGTTTCTATGTATGGTATATCTGATCTGCTTGGAAATGCATACCTCCAGATTCAAGGAATGCTATTATCAGGCAACTGAACCATCCTCTCACCAGTTAGAGTGCAATGCTCACCTCCTATCTACCTCACTGGAATTTTAGTTTCGTTTTTAGTTTGGAGATACAGCGCGGAACGTAAGCCCTGCGGCCCACCGAGTCCGCGCCGAGCAATGATCCCCACACATTAACGCTAGCCTGCGCACGCGGGGGACAATTTTCCGTTTACACCAAGCCAATTAACCTACAAACCTGCACGTCTTTGGAGTGTTGGAGGAAACGGAAGATCTCGGAGAAAACCCGCGCAGGTCACGGGGAGAACGTACATACTCCCCGCACAGACAGCACCCGTAGTCGGGATCAAACCTGGGTCTCTGGGCCGCTGGGCTGCCGTGCCAAAGACCTTTTAACTATCCATAATCGGACTTTATCTTGCACTAAACGTTGCGCCCTTTATCCGTTAACTGTACACTGCGGACGGCCTGATTGCAGTCATGTCGAGTCTTTTCTTTGACTAGATAGCACGCAAACAAAAAGCTTTTCACTGTACCTCGGCACCCGTGACAATAATAAACGAAACTACAACTAAGCTACAAAACAAAGCTTTTTCATTGTACCCACACATGGCAATAAAATAACCTCAACCTATACCTGGAGCTTGATTTGGCTTCCGTAAAACTGCCCCTGAAGTGCAGGGAGTGGATGAGAAAGTGGAATAACATGGAACTGGTGTGAACCGTTGATCGATGGCAAGCATGTACTAATGATAGAACTTTATTGATCCCAGGAGGGGAATTGGTCAGCCACCAGTCATAAAACACAACAAGATACATGAAAGATGAAATTAAAGTGACGAGTGGAAAGTCCAGGATTTGGGATGTCCAAAGATTGGGGGGGGGGGGGGGGGGGGGGGGGGAAGTGGAGTCAGTCTACCCCACGACAGAAGGATGAGCAGTTGCACAGTCTGATAACCACAGGTAAAAAGGATCTCCTGTGGTGTTCTGTGCTGCATCTTGGTGAGTTGAAAGGCCTGTGACCATGCCATAAACAAAACTAAACGAATTAAAAAGGTTACTGCCAACAGCCTCGCAGACACTGAATGAACAAATTTGTTAAAAACTCAAAACAGTAGAAAGCATTTTATCCGGATGCATCACTGCTTGGTTTGGGAACAGCTCCAACCAAGATCGCAAGCAATGTGCAGCGAATTGTGGACGGGGCCCAGACGACCACACAAACCTTCCTCCCTTCCATTGACTCCATCTACACCTCACGCTGCCTCGGCAAGGCCAGCAGCATCATCAAGGGCGAGTCGCACCCTGGCCACTCCCTCTCCTCCCCTCTCCCATCGGGCTAAAAGTATAGAAGTGTGTAAACGCACACACTCCAGATTTAGGGACAGTTTCTTCCCAGCTGTTATCAGGCATCTGAACCGTCCTATCAACAAACTTGAGAGCAGTGCTGAACTCCCATCTACCTCAGTGGAGACCCTCATAATATATTTAATCCGACTTTATCATGCACTATACATTATTCCCATTATACTGTATCTGCACACTGTGCACGGCTTGACTGTAACATGTATCGTCTTTCTGCTGACTGGAGGGCACGCAACAAAAAGCTTTTCACCGTACCTCGGTACACGTGACAATAAACTCAACTCAACTAAACTGCAGCATGGTGGCGGTGTGGTGGAGTTGCAGCCTCACAGCGCCAGGGTGCAAAGTCGATCCTGACCACGGGTGCTGTCTGTACGGAGTATGTATGCTCTCCTGAGACAATGTGGGTTTTCTCCGGGTGCGCCGGCTGGGCTTCCTTCCACATCCCAAAGACGTGCAGGTTTGTGGGTTAATTGGCTTCGGTAAAGTTGAAATTGTCCCTATTGTGTAGGATAGTGCTAGTGTGCAGTGTGGCTATTGGTCGGCACAGACTTGTTGAGCCGAAGGGCCTGTTTCCACACTTATCTCCTAAGTCTAAAGCTTAAACAGAAACCTTGCAAGTATTTCACACTGGAAACCTTGCACGGGTGCATTAAACTGTTAAGGTCCACAGGCTGAGATTGAGAATAATCCATCAGGTACAGAAGAGACATTTGCATTGTGTGTAACTAATGATAACCTATGTGGGAGTACGTGATGCTGACGCAAGATACCAAAAATGTTCCTATTATCAGCATTTACTTGCTGAACCATTATCAAAATGAATAAGGCATTATTTCTGTTATTGGCTGCAGAAAATGGGCAGATTCTACCCATCTGAAGCAATAGTTAGAGCTGGAATTGTAGTTACACAATAGACAATCGGTGCAGGAGTTGGCCATTCGGCCGTTCGAGCCAGCACCTCCTTCAATGTGATCATGGCTGATCATCCACAATCAGTACCATAATCCTGTCTTCTCCCCATATCCCCTGACTCCGCTATCTTTAAGAGCCCTATCTAGCTCTCTCTTGAAAAGTATCCAGAGAACCGGCCTCCACTGCCCTCTGAGGCAGAGAATTCCACAGACTCACCACTCTCTGTGTGAAAAAATGTTTCCTCATCTCTGTTCTAAAGGGCTTACCCCTTATTCTTAGACTGTGGCTCCTGGTTCTGGACTCCCCCAACATCAGGAACATGTTTCCAGCAAATACCGCACAGTAACAAGCCCCTTCAGCCCATCGACTCAAAAGATCAGAAGATTATGGATCCTATCCATGTAACAGTTAAGCACATGGATAGTGTTAAAGAAGGAACTGCAGATGCTGGAGAATCGAGGGTACACAAAAGGCTGGAGAAACTCAGCGGGTGCAGCAGCATCTAAGGAGCGAAGGAGATAGGCGACGTTTCGGGTCGAGACCCTTCTTCAGCACATGAATAGGACAGGTTTGGAGGGATATGGGCTTAATGCGGGCAGGTGGGACTAGTATAGCTGGGACATGTTGGTTGTTGTGTGTAGGTTGGGCCGGCTGGTCTGTTTCCACACTGTATCACTCGATGACCACGACTCTATGACTCTATGACATAGAGGCAGAATTAGGCCATTCGGCTCATCGAGTCTACTCCGCCATTCAATCATGGTTGATCTAGCTTTCCCTCTCAACCCTATTCTCCTACCTTCTCTCGTAACCTTTGACGAATTATTAATCCTAACTAATTGTAGCTCAGTCATAATCCCATGTCTTCCGCTTCCTTACACCAAAAGTATTCCAAACTTGTGCAGATCTGTAGGTTAATTGTCCCTAGTATGTAAGATGGAACTAGTGTGCGGGGTGAATACTGGTCAGCAGGTCAGTGTCTACACCGTGGGCCTAAAGGCCTGTTTCCACGCTGCATCTCTAAACTAAACTAAACTAAACTACCGGGCTCCGAGGGACAATGTTTACATTTACACCAAGCCAATTAACTTACTAAACTGTGCGTCTTTGGAGTGTGAGAGAAAACTGAAGATCCCGAAGAAAATCCACACAGGTCATGGGGAGAACGTGCAAACTCCATACAGACAGAACCCTTAGTCAGGATCGAACCCGGGTCTCTGGCACTGTAAGGCAGCAACTCTACCAACGCGCCACTGTGCTGCCCAAAGGGAAGACAAAACCCCAAGTTCTTCTTGCCTCCAGCAGGTTTTCTCCCTCCAAGTGAATTTGTGAATAGAATTGGGATGAATGCTTATTGGGCTTCATGAAAGAACAGTAAGCATCTGTGAAACCTTCATCCCAACTAACGCCTGTCAGTTTGGCTGGCAGACATTGCTGTGGTTGAGAAAATAAAGAGGATTTTAACTCCTAAGATAGACACAAAATGCTGGAGTAAAGGGCCTGTCCCACTTACGTGTCCTTGGCACGCAAATTACGCGACCTCGTGCTCGCGTTGAGGCGTGATGGTTCCGCGAAGGTCGGGCGCGATTACATGCAGACGTCATTTAAAGATGGACACAAAGCTGGAGTAACTCAGTGGGACCGGCAGCATCTCTGGAGGGAAGGAATGGGTGACGTTTCGTGTCGAGACTCTTCTTCAGCCTGAAAGAAGGGTCTTGATCCGAAACATCACCGTTGCTTCTCTCCAGAGATGCTGCCGGTCCCGCTGAGTTATTCCTGCATTTGGTGCCTATCTTCAATTTCCTTGGCCACGCTCTGGGAGTAGAAGTGGGGGCGGATCCGGACCGCAACGGCCGTGAGCCCCAGGCCGTGTCCGGCGATCGTTTGCCTGCTTCTGCTGCTGTTGAAGGTGAGACATTGCGTCACGCTAGGGTCTTGGGCCTGTCCCACTTTGGCCGTCAGTTACGCGACAGGCTGTTGGCGCGCGAAGATTTTGTTCACTGCAAAAATTTCGCACAGAGCTACATACCTCTCCGCGCTTCTAAGTGGGACCGACCCCGCACGACCATACGATGCCCGTACACCTCAATGCGACCACGAGGTCGCGTAATTTGCGTGCCAAGGACACGTAAGTGGGACAGGCCCTTAACTCAGCGGGACAGGCAGCATCTCTGGATGGAAGGAATGGGCGACGTCTCAGGTCATAACCCTTCTTCAGACTTATCTCTGTGTCTCAGGGGAGAGGGAGACACAGAGATAAGGAAGAGTAAGATGTAAAAGCGAGAGATCAAAGGGGACAAAGTTCAACAAAAATGTAGAATAGATCATTGTTAGCTAGGGGAAGGTGACAACAAGGCAGAAACAGTAAAAGGTAATCAGCAGGAGAATCAAACTAGTTGGAGAACTAGGACGGCAGAGGGGTGGAGAGAGAGGGAATGCGAGGGTGGAAAACATAGAATAGATCATTCTTAACTTTGGAGCAGGTGACAACAAAGTATACTGAGATAAAATGTAACCAGGTTCAGTTAGTCTGGTCGGAGAACTGGGGAGGGGAAGGGATGTAAGGGTTACTTGAAGTTGAGAAGTTAATATTCATACCGCTGGGGTGTACGTTGCCCAAGCGAAATATGAGGTGCTGTTCATCCAATTTACTCTGTGCCTCATTATGACAATGGAGGAGGCCCAGGACAGAAAGGTCAGTGTGGGAATGGGAGGGGGAGTCAAAGTGTTTAGCAACCGGAGATCAGGTAGGTCGAGGCGAACTGATCAGTTGGAATTCCAAACTTGAATTCAATAAACTCATGCAATTAGTTTAGCATCAACTTGAAACTATTTTTCATTATTCATGCTATTTTGGTACTAATTAAATATTGCTGCTATCAGCGTGCTATACGTCAATAACGTTTATTGATCAAAGGAAAAAAATCACCATGACTGCCACCTTGTGAATTCCTCAAGCACATTTCAGTCTAATATGAATCTTAGTCTATTATCTCCAACATGTACTTTCAGAAGAGGAAGCGTGCAATTACCGTTAATTGCCTATTAAAAGTATGAGTCAAAGTTAAAAATAAGGAACAAATGATTGTTGGAGAGCTAAAACAGACAGTCACTTCCACATCCCATTGCCTAAGGGTGATCCCAGTTGGTGATGGGAAGGAACTATAACAGAAGGAGGTGTCAGGAACGAAAGGGGTGTGAGAAAGGAACAGCAGGAGGCACCTATAATGATTAAGAACTGTATATATTAGGGCAAAACCCAAAGTGCGGAAGTACAGGCGGCACGGTGGCGCAGCGGTAGAGTTGCTGCATTACAGCGCTTACAGCGCCAGAGACCCGGGTTCAATCCTGGCTACGGGTGCTGTCTGTACGGAGTTGGTACGTTCTCCCCGTGACCTGCCTGGGTTTTCACCGAGATCGTCGTTTTCCTCTCACACTCCAAAGACGTACAGGTTTGTAGGTTAATTGGCTTACGCTGGTCGGTGCGGACTCCATAAGGCCGATGGGCCTGTTTCAGCGCTGTGTCTCTAAACTGAAACGAAACTAAACTCAGTGGGTCAGGCAGCATCTCTGGAGGGAATAGACAGATGACTTTTCTATCGGAGGCAGGGTCCCATCCTGCCTGTCCATTCCATCTACAGATGGTGCCTAACCTCTTGTGCTCCTCCAGCTCTTTGTGTTCTGCCAATTATTATGCACGCAATTTGGATGATTGGAAAATTTTATTGTCATTGAGACCTTGCGGTCTGAACGAAATTTCGTTGCCTGCAGTCATACATATAGTAAATAATAAAACACACAATAAACACATATTAAACATCCACCACAGTGAGTTCACCAGACACCTCCTCACTGTGGGGGAAGGCAAAAATCTTGTCTTTGTCTCTTCCCTTCTTCCTCTTCCTCTTCCTCTGCGCTGAGGCGACCCGGGCCTCCGATGTTGTGACCGCACCGGGTGATGTAAATAGGTCCCGTGGGTGAACCGCGCTCCGCGAGCGGGCCGGTTCAACTCCGCGGCCCGGGGCGGTCGAAGCTGCCGAAGCTGCCGCCCTCCAGTCCAGCGGACGCAGCTGTTGCCGCGGGAGCTCCGTAAAAACAGGTCACCAACCTGTGACCTGCGAGCTCCCGACGATGTCGTCCACTGGGCCCGCGGCCGGGCCTCCGAAGTCACTGCCGCCGCCACCGCCACCGGAAAGCCGCCACAGCTCCGAGTCGGGCCGCCGGAACGCCTGAACCCGCCGCAGCCCCGAAGCCGGCCAGCCCCGCGCTGGTAAGCCCTGGCTGGCTCTGCCTCCGGAGCCTCGGGTCGGTCGCAGTTAAAGTTGGAGGCCGCCAGCTCCGCGATAGGCCTCAGCGCAGACAGAGACGGAGACGGGGGATACGACAAGAAAAGTCGCGTCCCCCCAAAAGGAAGAGACTAAGAACGTTTCTCCCACCCCTCCCACACACATACACTACATAATAACTCAAACTAACGCTAAAAAACAAGACAAGAAAACAACAAATAAAAAGAAAAACAGACGGACTGCAGGCGAGCCGCTGCTGCCAGGGCAACGCCGCCACTCCCAGACTGAGCGGGTCAGACAGCATCTGTGATGGGAAATGGTCAAGGTTCCAGTGTCTGCAGTCTCGCGTCCCTCTCCTTGATTCTGGCCGATCAAATGATTCATGACTTCATAATTGACAGGAGCAGAATTAGGCCATTCGGCCCATCACGTGTACTCTGCCATTCAATCATGGCTGATCTATCTCCTTCTTGACCCCAGAAGAAGGTTTTCAGGAACCAAAGAGGGAAGGGAAAGGAACAGCAGGAAGCACCAATAATGTTTAAGAACTGTATATATTAGAACAAAACACAAAGTGCTGGAGGAACTCAATGGGCCAGGCAGCATTTCTGGAGGGAATGGATAGATGATTTTGGGGTTTTAGGGTTTAGGGTCTAGATTTTGACCCACGGTGTCCACGGCAACCACGATCCCCGCACATTAACACTATCCTACACCCACTGGCGACGTGTTTTCATTTACTAAGCCAATTAACCTACAAGCCTGTACGTCTTTGGACTGTGGGAGGAAACCGAAGATCTCACAGAAAACCCAAGCAGGTCGCGGGGAGAACGTACAAACTCCATACAGACAGCACCCATAGTCGGGATCGAACCCGAATCTATGGCCTTGAAAATAACCAATGCCTTCTGTGGCAATGAATTCCACAGAATCACCACCTTCTGACTAAAATAATTCCTTCTCATCTCCTTCCTCAGGGAACATCTAATTCTGAGGCTATGGCCTTTGGTCCTAGACTCTCCCACTAGTGGAAACATTCCCTCCACATCCACTCTATCCAGGCCTTGATGGCGAGATGTCCCTCGAATACCACACCAGCTGATGTCTAAACTGCTCAGTCATAGAAACATCAAAAATTCGGATCCGATTCGTCTGCTACCCAATCTCCACAGACCTGAACTTTCCAGCGGCTTTCTTCAGGAAGCATCAGGAAGTTAATATCGTGGAGTACAGCAATACTGGATCTTAAGTTAGAGATACAGCATGGAAACAGGCCCTTCGGCCCACCGAGTCAGCACTGACCAGTGATCACCCGTAACCTAGTTTAATCCCTCATGCTAGCGGGCCAATTAACCTACAATCCTGTACGTCTATAGAGTATGGGAGGAAACCGGTGGACCAGCGAAGCCCCATGCAGGTCACGTGGAGAACATACGTGAAGGCAGCACCCATAGTTATGATCGAACCCGGGCCTCTGGCGCAGTTGTTGGCATGACGTGGGCAAGGCAGCATTTACAGCTTGCAGTGAGGACAATTAGAGACAAGCACATGAGAGGAATAGGTCGGGTAAACGCAACATGTGTAAGAAGGAACATGTGTAAGTAGGTGAATAGAGAACTAGAGGACATAGGTTTAAGGTGAGGGGGGGAAGATTTACTGGGAACCTGCGGAGTAACGTTTTTACACAAAGGGTGGCGGGTGGATGGAACGAGCTGCTGGGGGAGGTAGTTGAGGCAGGGACTATCACAATGTTTAGGAAACATTTGGACAGGTACATGGATAGGGTAGGTTTGGAGGGATATGGACCAAAAGCATGCAGGCGTGCTAGTGCAGATGGCCGGGGCATGTTAGTCGACGTGGGCAGGGTGAGCCGAAGGGCCAGTTTCCACGCTCTGTAACTATAGACTAGGACACATGATATGGGGCTTGAGTCCCTTGTGGGGCAGGCTCGGGAGAAGATTGTCAGTTGTGTCATCTCCAAGCCCGACAGTGAAGTGATCGGAACAGATCTTTTTTAAAAGCTGGCACATCATAAGACTATCTTATGAAATCATTAATGAAAACCACTAACTGAATTTGATTTACACCAACAGTCTTTGCAAACTCAGAAGTTCTCTGCTGGCAATCCAGATTCCTAGCTACTAAACCATTAGCAGTCTCATCCATTATTCTTAATATATTGTTTCCCATTCGGAAAATATATTTGTATTGACAGAAATTAATTGATTCGCTCCTCTCGAAAGAGCTAATTGAATTTAAGCCAATTAACTGCAAACCGTTCCATTGAATGAGTTAATGTTGGCTGGAGCCAAATAACAAATGAGGAAGATTGACACGGTAACAGAGTGCAAGAGTGGTGGGTGTATGGAACAATCTGCCAGAAGAGGTAGTTGAGGCTGGGACTATCCCGACATTTAAGAAACAATTAGATGGGTACATGGATAGGACAGGTATGGAGGGATATGGACCAAGCGCGGGCAGGTGGGACTTGTGTAGCTTGGACATGTTGGCTGGTGTGGTCGTTGGGCCGAAGGGCCTGTTTCCACACTGTATCATTCTATGATTCTATGACTTAATAACTCAGCGGGTCAGGCAGCATCTCTGGAGAAAAAGGTCAGAAGGTCATAAGTAGAAACATAGAAACATAGAATATTGGTGCGGGAGTAGGCCATTCGGTCCTTCGAGCCAGCACCACCATTCAACATGATCATGGCTGATCATTCAACTCAGTATCCTGTACCTGCCTTCTCTCCATACCCCCTGATCCCTTTAGCCACAAGGGCCACACCTAACTCCCTCTTAAATATAGCCAATGAACTGGCCTCAACTACCTTCTGTGGCAGAGAATTCCAGAGACTCACCACTCTCAGTGTGAAAAATGTTTTCCTCATCTCAGTCCTAAAGGAATTCCCCCTTATCCTTAAACTGTGACCCCTTGTTCTGGACCTCCCCAGCATCGGGAACAATCTTCCTGCATCTAGCCTGTCCAACCCCTTAAGAATTTTGTAAGTTTCCATAAGATCCCCCCTCAATCATCTAAATTCTAGTGAGTACTAAGTAATAGTAGAATTAGGCCATTTGGCCCATCAAGTTTACTCCACTTGAGTATTGACATGGACCAATGCCTGCGTATACTCCATATCCCTCCATTCCTACAAATCTACATGCCTAAATGCCTCTTGAACACAACTATCGTATCCGCTTCAATTATCAACTTTGGCCACACGTTCATGAATTCTAGGAAAATTAGGACATTCGGCCCATCAAGCCAGCTCCACCATTCAAACATGGCTAATCTATTTCTCCCTCCTAAACTCAATCTCCTGCTTTCTTCCCGTAACCTCAGACACATGTACTAATCAAGAATCTATCTATCTCTGCCTTAAAAATATCCATTGATTTGGCCTCCACAGATTTCTGTGGCAAAGAATTCCACAAATTCGCCACCCTGTGATTAAAAAAAAATTTCCTCATCTCCTTCCAAAAAGGATGGGTGAGATTTCGGGTTGGAACCCTTCTTCAGAACACATTATCGTCTGAAGAACTTTAAATGTCACCAGCAACAAGTGGCAATAAACTAAACTGAAATAAACTAAACTGAAACTCTAAACCGCCACATTTTTGGGAAGTGAGTGGAAACCAAAAGACCATAAGGGTGTCACGGTGGCGCAGCGGTAGAGTTGCTGCCTTACAGCGAATGCAGCGCCGGAGACCCAGGTTCGATCCTGACTACGGGTGCTGCCTGTACGGAGTTTGTACGTTCTCCCCGTGACCTGCGTGGGTTTTCTCTGAGATCTTCGGTTTCCTCCCACACTCCGAAAACGTACAGGTTTGTAGTTTATTTGGCTTGGTAAAGGTAAAAATGGTCCCTAGTGGGTGTAGGATAGGGTTAATGTGCGGCGATCGCTGGTCGGCACGGACCTGGTGGGCCAAAAGGGCCTGTTTCCGCGCTGTCTCTCCAAACTAAACTAAACTAAACCTGGAGGATACCTGCACGGTCGCAGGCAGTGACATGCACACTCCACACGGACAGCAGCCGAGGTCAGGATCGAACTTAGGGTCCATGGTGCTGTGAGGCAGCAGCTCCACCAGCTGTATCATCGTGCCGCCCACAGTGGTTAAAGATTAAACATGGCCCAGCGCACAGAAGTAGTCTGCCCTGACAGAACAGATGGAGCCATGAGTTAATGCTTCATCCTCGGTCAGTGCGCCATTCCCTGACTGAGTCACGGCTCACACCTCGAAAAGAAGATTCAAAGCCATATTTCTGACATTTAAGGGAATTTGATATGGTTTCGCTGTCATAGCAACACAGTGCTACGGAAAAGAGCCACCAAACAATTCACAAGCTTCGCTCGCTCGCCCTCCATCCCCCCCACCCAAGTCGTCCAACCAGTTCCACTGTTTGCATCCTTGCATCCCGCTTGTTATCCCACCTAGGAGCGGCACAATGGCGCAGCGGTAGAGTTTCTGCCTTACAACGCTGGAGTCCCGGGTTCAATCCTGACTACGGGTGCTGTCTGTACGGAGATTGAACGTTCTCCCCGTGACCTGCGTAGGCTTTCTGCAGGAGCTCCGGTTTCCTCCCACTCGCCAAAGACTTACACATGTGTAGGTTAATAGGCTTCGGTAAGAATTGCAAATTATCCCAAGTGTGTGTAGGATGGAGTTAGTGTATGGGGATTGCTGTTCGGTGTGGGCTCGGTGGGCTTGCTTCCACACTGCATCTGCAAACTAATCTAAACTAAATTAAATTAGGTTTCTCTCTCGTTTTACTCCATTCTTCCCATTGTCTTCATATTCCTAAAAATACCATGCAGAGAATTATTACTTCTAATCACAAATGCAATTTTCCGCCTACATTCTCTTGGCCCAATTTTCCAGCCAGTATACGCTTTAACTGGCATGGAGCGTGTCTGAAAATGTAAACAGCAGTAGCTTTAGTTTCAAGTTGATGTTAGTAAACTCAAGGAGAGATTTACTCGGTGGAACACAGAGCATAAAACTTGAAAAGGTACAGCACAGAAATAGATGCTTTGATTTGCAATGTCCATGACGAACACAATGAGCATTAACCACAGGTTAACTAATCTCCTCAGCCTGTGTGTGATCCATATCATGTTTATAAGGGACAGGAGCAGAATTAGGCCATTCAGCCCATCATGCCTTCTCCATCATTCAATCAATCATGGCTGATCTGTCTTTCCCGCTCAACTCCATTCACCTGCCTTCTCCCCATAACCCCTGACACTTGTACTAATGAAGCATGTATTAATCTCCACTTTAAAAGTATCCATTGACGGTCTCCATAGCCTTCTGTGGCAATGAATTCCACAGAGTCACCACCCTCTGTCTAAATAAACTCCTCCTCACCTCCTTTCTAAAGGTATGTCATTTTATTCGGAGGCTAAGGCTTCTGGTCCTAGACTCTCCCCTTAGTGGAAATATCTTAAGATCATCAGTGATAGGAGTGGAATGAGGCCATTCAGCCCATCAAGTCTACTCCATCATTCAATCATGGCTGATTTATCTCTCTCTCTCCTAACCCCATACTCCTGCCTTCTCCCCATAACCTCTGAAACCCGTACTAATCAAGATATCCCTCCACATGTCTTGCCAAAAGCCTCTTAAGCGCTACTATCATATCCGTTTAAGGCACCAACAACCCTCCGTATAAGAAAACGTGCCTCACACATATTCTTTAAACGTTGCCCCTCTCACCTTAAACCTGTGCTCTCTAGTCTTTGACATTTCCAACTTGCTGGTAAGGTTGTGGCTGTCCACCCTCTCTATGGTTCTCAATGATTCAAAGATTCAATGCATCAAAGATTCAATGATACTTTAATTCAATGATATTTTATTGTCGCATGTGTCGAGGCTCAGGAAATTCTTTGATTTTGTTTACATTCTGGTAAAATCGTAGAGCAGACCTCACCCAGGCAGTACGCAAAGAGTTGCTATGTTTTGGCACCGACAAAGTTACAAAACGTCTATTGAACCGTCTAGATTTCCTCGCAGTGGTGAACCAGACGCATGCTGGGTCCCCCTTTCATTCTCAGCAGCCCCCTGATATGTCCCCCCCTTCAATCTCAACTACCCTCCACCGAGTCCCCCCTTGGTTCTTCGTCGGGTCCTCTCTTCATTCTCATTGCCCCTCCCCCTCCGGGTCTCTCCTACATTCGTAGCGGCCCCTCTGGCCGGGACCCCCTTTGTTCTGGGTGGACCCCCCCCATCAGATCTCCCCTTCGCTTTCAGTGCCCCCTCCATGTTGGATCTCCCTTCATTTTCAGCATCCCTTCACTGGGAACACCCTCCATTCTCATTGCGCCCCCTCACCCCCACCCCAGGGTCTCTCCTTCATTCCAGGTGCCCTCTTTGTCCTCAGCATTCCTTCGTCAGGTCCCCCTTTGTTCTCGCCGGCTCTCCTCACTAAGAATAAGGGGTCGGCCATTTAGAACGGAGATGAGGAAAATCTTTTTCGCCCAGAGAGTTGTGAATCTGAGGAATTCTCTGCCTCAGAAGGCAGTGGAGGCCAATTCTCTGCATGCTTTCAAGAGAGAGGTGGATAGAGCTCTTAAAGATAGTGGAGTCAAGGGATATGGGAGAAGGCAGGAACGGGGTACTCATTGTAGATGATCAGCCATGATCACAGTGAATGGCGGTGCTGGCTTGAAGGGTCGAATGGCCTACTCCTGCACCTATTGTCTATTGTCTATTGTCTCTGGACGGCCCTCCTTGGTCTCAGTGGCGTGGGTCCCGCTACCCTCACGGCTCACCACTGTGTCTCTCTCGGCGACTCGGGTCTGATTATTTCAGGAACAGTCAACATGGATTTGTGCCTGGAAGGTCATGTTTGACAAACCTTCTTGAATTTTTTGAAGCGGTAACTAGGGAAATTGATGAGGGTAAAGCAGTGGATGTTGTCTATATGGATTTCAGTAGGGCCTTTGACAAGGTTCTCCATGGAAGGTTGGTTAAGAAGGTTCAATCTTTGGGTGTTAATGGCGGAGTAGCAAGATGGATTCAACAGTGGCTGAATGGGAGATGTCAGAGAGTAATGGTGGATGGCTGTTTGTCAGGTTGGAAGCCGGTGACCAGTGGGGTGCCTCAGGGATCTGTGTTGGGTCCACTGTTGTTTGTCATGTACATCAATGATCTGGATGATGGGGTGGTAAGTATGCAGATGATACTAAGATAGGTGGTGTTGTGGATAATGAAGTCGATTTTCAAAGTCTACAGAGAGATTTGGGCCATTTGGAAAAGTGGGCTGAAAGATGGCAGATGGAGTTTAATGCTGTTAAGTGTGAAGTGCTACATCTTGGCAGGACAAATCAAAATAGGAAGTACATGGTAAATGGTAGGGAATTGAGGAATGCTGTGGAACAGAGGGATCTAGGAATAACTGTGCATAGTTCCCTGAAGGTGGAATTGCATGTAGATAGGGTGGTAAAGAAAGCCTTTGGTGTGCTGGCCTTTATAAATCAGAGCATTGAATATAGGAGTAGGGAAGTAATGTTAAAATTGTACAAGGCATTGGTAAGACCAATTCTGGAGGTAATGGTGTACAATTTTGGTCGCCTAGTTATAGGAAGGATGTCAACAAAATAGAGAGAGTACAGAGGAGATTTACTAGAATGTTGCCAGGGTTCCAGCAACTATGTTACAGAGAAAAGTTTGAACAAGTTAGGTCTTTATTCTTTGGAGCGCAGAAAGTTTAAGGGGGGACTTGATTGAGGTCTTTAAAATGATGAAAGGGATAGACAGAGTTGACGTGGATACGTTTTTCCCATTGAGGGTAGGGAAGATTCAAACAAGAGGGCATAACATGAGAATTAAAGGGAATTTAGGGACAGAGGTTTCGGGGTAACGTGAGGGGGAACTTCTTTACTCAGAGGGTGGTGGCTGTGTGGAATGAGCTTCCAGCAGAAGTGGTGGAGGCAGGATCGATTTTAACATTTAAGAGTAAAGTGGATAGGTATATGGACGTGAAGGGAATGGAGGGGTACGGTCTGAGTGCAGGTAGATGGGACTAGGGGAAAACAAATGGTCGGCACGGACTGGAAGGGCCGAGAGGGCCTGTTTCCGTGCTGTAATTGTTATATGGTTATATGGTTATATGGTTATTTTATAATGATGATTATTTTATTGAGCCGTGCCTTGTTGGTTCTCATTATTTTATACACTTGCGTCAGATCTTCCCTCAACAGAGAAAACAATCCAAGCGACACAGTGACTGCAAATCACAAGTTCTTCTTTAAAGTTGCTGTGATCTTGCTCTCCCATCTCCGCACCCACGCCATGATCACGGCCCTTAACACTTCCCACACCAGGTCACCAGGCATCTTTCCCCATGTTAGATGCACAAACATAGCAAGACGGCTTGTATACAAAAGATAGTTTGCGAACAAAGTCATGAGAGGAATCGATCGGGTAAATGCACAGTCTCTTGCCCAGAGGCCGAGATCAGTCATGATTGAATGGCGGAGTAAACATAGAAACATAGACAATAGGTGCAGGAGTAGGCCATTCGGCCCTTCGAGCCAGCATATGAAAGTCCTGACATCCCAGGAATCTCCAAACTTACAAAATTCTTAAGGGGTTGGACAGGCTAGATGCAGGAAGATTGATCCCGATGTTGGGGAAGTCCAGAACAAGGGGTCACAGTTTAAGGATAAGGGGGAAATCTTTTAGGACCGAGATGAGAAAATCGTTTTTCACACAGAGAGTGGTGAATCTGTGGAATTCTCTGCCACAGAAGGTAGTTGAGGCCAGTTCGTTGGCCATACTTAAGAGGGAGTTGGATGTGGCCCTTGTGGCTGAAGGGATCAGGGGGTATGGAGAGAAGGCAGGTACAGGATACTGAGTTGGATGATCAGCCATGATCATATTGAATGGCAGTGCAGGCTCGAAGGACCGAATGGCCTGCTCCTGCACCTAATTTCTATGTTTCTTGTGTTTTACTTAAGCTGGAAATTAAGATGGAAAGGGTGTAGAGAAGATTAAGGCGCATAAGGTGCAGAGAAGATTAAGGTGGAAAGGGTGCAGAGAAGATTAAGTTGGAAAGCGTGCAGGGAAGAGTTACGTGCTTCTGGTCAAGAATTAGGGCCTGAGCTATAGGGAGAAGTTGAGCATGCTAGGACTTTATTCCAAATGGAGCGCAGGAGGATGAGAGGTATATAAGAACATGTGGGATAGGGTAATCACACAGACTTTTACCTGGAGTAGGGGAATCAAAACCCAGAGGCATAAGTTTAAGGTGAGGGGTTAATGATTTCATAGGAACTTGAGAGGCAACACCTTTGGTCGGTATATGAAAGGTGTTTTTGCAGGAGAAGGTAGTTGAGGTAGGTACTATCACAACAGTTAAAAAACATTTAGACAGGTACATGGATAGGATAGGTTTAGAGGGGTGTGGGCCAAATGCAGGCAAATGGGTCTAGTGTCGTTTAGTTTAGTATAATTTATTGTCACGTGTACTGAGGTACAGTGAAATGCTGTTTTGTTGGGTGCTATCCAGTCAGTGGAAAGATTATGTATGATTAAATTCATGCCCTCCACAGATGCAGGATAAAGGTTATAACATTTGGTTATAAGTCCAGTAATATCCGATTAAAGATAGTCCAAAGATCTCCAGTGAGGTTGATGGTCGGTCAGGACTGCTCTCTAGCTGGTGAAAGGATGGTTCAGTTGATGAAAACGCAAATTGGAGGAACAGCATCTCGTATTTCGCTTGGGCAGCTTACAGCCCAGCGGTATGAACATTGACTTCTCTAACTTCAAGTCACCCTTGCTTTTCCGCTCTCTCCAACCCTCCGGCATACTAGTTCTCCAGCTAGTTTCACTGTCCTCCTGATTAAATATTACCGTTTGTGTGCCTCGTAGTCACCTTCCCCGTAGCTAACAATGAACCATTCCACATTTTCCTTGAACTTCGTCCACTTTGATCTCTCGGTTTCACATCTTACCCATCCACATCTCTATCTCCCTCTCCCCGGACTCTCGGTCTGAAGAAGGGTGTCGATTGAAAAGTCACCCATTCCTTCTCTCCAGAGATGGTGCCTGTCTCACTGTGTTACTCCATTTTGTGTCTAACCCTAGATGAGTAAGTATGTAGATGGGACATGTTGGTAGGTGTGGGCCACTTGGTCTGAATGGCTTGTTTCCTTGCTGTATGACTCTGTGACTGCCATTCCATGTCCTCTGCGAGAGGTCCATGCCCTGTGCCTATTAGGACGGCATGGTGGCACAGTGGTAGAGTTGCTGCCTTACAGCACCAGAGACCCGGGTTTGATCCTGACTACGGGTGCTGTCTGTATAGAGTTTGCACATCCTCCTTGTTTTTTGGCGGGTGCTCCGGTTTCCTCTCGCACTCCAGAGATGTACAGGTTTGTAGATTGTGTAGGGAGGAATTGCATATGCTGCTTTAACCGATGACAGATTCAGAAAGCGAGTCAGGCAGCATCTTTGCAGATGGGACTGAATAGGACTGAAGAAGCGCCTCGACCGGAAATATCACATATTCCTTTTCTCCAGAGATGCTGCCTGACCGGCTGAGTTATTCCACCTTTCTGTGGCTGTCCCAGCCTTGTAGATATATTGGCATCGGTAAATATCGTAAATTGTCCCCAGTGTGTCCCCTAGATAGAGCTGGTCTAAGTGATCGCTGGTTGGCGCGCAAACTCGGTTGGTCGCAGGGTCATGAGTCAAGAGAGTTTTATTGTCATATGTCCCTGACAGAACAACAAAATTCCTACTTGCAGAAGCACAACAGAACATGTAAACATAGAACACTGTGAACAATATAATAAATGAGAAATGAGTGTGTGTATAGAGAGTCATAGAGTAAAGCGTGGAAACAGGTCCTTCAGCCCAATCTTCCACATGCCAGCTACACTAGTCCCACCTGCCTGCGTTTGGTCCATATCTCGCCAAACCTGGCCTATCCATGAAGCTGTCTAACTGTTTCTTAAACATTGGGATAAACATAAAATATTTTCCCCTTCACATTAAAGCTATGTCCTCAGATCCTCGATTCACCTACTCTGGACAAGTGACTGTGCATCCACCTGATCTATTCCTCTCATGATTTTTATACTCATCTGTAAGATCACCCCTCATCTGTCCTGCACTCAAGGAGTTCTGGCCTACTCAACCTCTCCCTGTAGCTCAGACCCACTCGCCAGGCAACATCCTCCTAAATCTTCTCGGTACCCTTGCCAGCTATATATATATATATAAAATATGTGTATATTGGTATATGTGTATGTCAGTATATACAGTATATATATATATACTGTATATACTGACATACACATATACCAATATACACATATTTTTCAGTCTGAAGAGGGGTCTCGACCTGAAACGTCACCCATTCCTTCTATTTAGAGATGCTGCCTGTTCCGCTGAGTTACTCCAGCATTTTGTGTCTATCTACACACACATACATCAAAAATAGCGGAGAAGAGTACAGAGAATACAGCGATACTTGTTCATCAGTCACTGAAAGTAAGCATGCAGGTACAGAAGGCAATGAAGAAAGCTTATGGTACCAGTCTGAAGAAGG